>CM070092.1:12710857-12730857 GCA_036178185.1 Liparis tanakae
TATATATATATATATATATATATATATATTATTTTCAGTTCAGTCAGGACGGAAGAGCTGGTTTTACTTTATGGAACTTGAAGTCTGACAAGGTGAAAATGTTCTTAACTTTTACACCAAGCATATTAATCTAAACCATCAAACATTCAAACGTATATACCTTTTCTTTCATTTTTTTAAAGTAATGCTTCCTTCAAAGAAAATGTTTTTTGCTAAAAAAGAAAATTGTTGAAATGATGGACAGGCCAGCGATTGAACGACCAGCCCTCTTCAGAGCAGTTCCACATCTCTGTCTCACAGCAGAACCCTTATATATCCCCTGATGTGTTCTGGGTGTGAAAACATGTCAACATACTGGTTGCCCTGGTCAGTGCTGCTCTGGCCTCACTGGACTCACTAACTGCCTAGTTTATGTCTGTCTGTCTGAATGCAACTTGAATAAATCTGGCCTGGTTCGGCGATGGCCTGTCTGGCTGCTACCCAATTATTTTCCCAGTGCCAAGACCCCTGAACTCTCTTCTCTTAGGACAGATGCGTAGATCCCATGTGTGCTGTAGTTGTGTCACTGAAGGTTGGCCCGGTCACTACTGCTTCAATGAGGCAAGAGATGTCTGCCTGCTTGTGGATGGATTGGAATGGTCAAAATATGTGGACAGCGTTCCAGCCTGTCACAGAAACAGTATAGTATACCTTTAGTTGATTTGCTGAATATGAGTTATCCTTGAATATTGAAAGAACCACGTAAAATGTGGTGTTGGGTTTTCTGTGCGTGTCGTATATGTGGTCAAGCATGTCAAACCACATCTGTCACTGTCTTGGCATTTCCATCTTTGCCTTCCTGTGTTATGGCGCTCAATTATCTTCCCCAGGCCACGACCTCCGGACCCTCTTGAGAAGAGAGACGGAGTGGTCCTGGGCAGGTTTGTGGTCTTTGGAATAGCTAAATACATTTACTGAAAACAACCACCCACAAAAGCAAGTATACACAACATGTCATCATTCCCATCCCTCAAATATCTCTCCATCACTCAGCTATTCAGAAGATATGTCCATAGCAATTCACACACACATGCAAATCCAGGCACACTGTACAGGCTTTTGGAAACTAATGACTTCACAAGGGGTTCAACATCAAAACTCTGGGGGCTCGATACTGCAAGGTGAGTTAAGCAGAGGTGAAGCGATATATACGAGCGTGGCTGAACTTGTGTGTGCATGCTATAGTGCATCGCTTGCTGTAGTCTGATATGAAAACAAATTGTACTGTTATGCATCGCAAGTACTGCAAATAACTATTTTTAGCAAGCCTTTATTGTATAAGCATAACCTCACTGACAGCTTTGGGTTCTCTGATGTAACATATCAGCCCTTGAATCCCTCAAAATGCAAGAGTGTGAGAGGAACTGAGCATTTGGAGTATCTGCTGTGTCAGTGAGTGACGAAAGTTGTCAAGAATAAAGCCAACCGAAACAAATCACCAAACAGACAATGGATCACAAAGACTTCCTGTCAAGAATCAACCCTCATATTCGAGAGAGTAGTTCTGGGTCGACAGACAACCAAGCTTTTCGGTGTTTTTTTTATTTTATTGCAGATAGAAATTGTTGATTTGAATATTTTCAGTGGCCCACAGAAATTTCATATCTTTAAAAAGAAACAAATACAGCTTCAGTTTCCCGTCTCTGTATTTAGAGGATGTGTGGTGTATCATCATCTCCATATCACTATATTGTGTGGGAGGCAAGGGGGAAAAAATAAACAGGGAATTCTCCAATATCGGGTGGTTATGAAACTGTTTTCAGTATTGCGACTACAGCATAAACTGGGAAGGAAGAGATATAATTGTGTTAAGCCTTTTTATGATGTTAATCAATCTAAGTCTGTACACACACAATATATTCTAAATGTGTATATAGATTTCCTTATGGATGACATGTGACAGTGGAAAATTTGCACATTTTAGAATTTGTGGGGATATTTTTCAGTACTGTCATCACAAAGAGAAGACAAGCATTATTACATTACCTCATTACTCAACCCACCTGTGACTCTTCCACTCTCTCTTTCTCTTCATCTCACTTTCCCTCTGTCTGTTACCCTCCCTCCACTGCTCCACACACATCCTATACCCTCCAATTCCCTTGGTGGCAACCAAAGCTCTTACTGACAAGCTTCAAGGGAGACAGAGAGAAAAAAAGATGGCAAGCGAGAGGGGGGGGGGGTGATATGCATAAATATAAAAAAATCCTGGCACCAGAGTACATTGTTTTCGTTCTCTTCCATGTTTCCTATTTTCGCTTTCTTTCTTTATTTCCCCCTCCCCTTCTTCCACTTCCTTGCTGCTCCCTCTGTCTGCCTTGCTTTTTAGTCTGCGACGCTCCAGGCAGATCAAAATTCAACTCACTGATGTGTGACTAACGTTAGGATACACAATACGCAGCCACAAACTCTTTGATCATAATTCCATTTAACAGTGAAAATGTACGCTGCACATAAAGAATGAGAATGAAAGAGGAGGGAGGGAGGGAGGGAGGGAGGGAAGGAAGGAGCAGGGGGAGGAAAAATAGGGACATCATTGTGCTTGTTATTCCGTCTTCATGCCCCATCAAGCTTGAGACAGTTGGCTAAATATCAAGAAAATGAAAGACATATACTGTACACAATCAAGATAACTTATTAACAAGATGCCCATAGCAAGGGCGGATGTTTTATTACTATTCATTTATTTATTCTTTAGTTTTGCCTCATTTACATCACAGGCCACATGTCTTTAACGATTATCATGCGGACCATGGCTTAAAATAAAATGTATGTACTGAATTATTCCATGAATTATTATAATAAAACAACAACTTGCTAAGTAAAATCACTACACCAAACAAGAGTAATTTTGGAGAACTTCAAGTTTATTGTACACTGTTTGTTGAAGAGGATGAACAGAATATGGTATTGCTTATAAATACATGGTTGGATTCAGGCTTTGATTTCGAATGTAAGCGGGTGCATGTGTGTAGCCCCGCCCCCTTGGTGGCAGACCCGTTAAGCTTGGTTCACTGTGGATGGAAGAAGCTAGGAAGTGTCTCATTCTGACATTAGAATCACTGAGTTTGCATTTCCTCAACCTGGTCAGGATAATGGTTTCAGGCTTCGGGCAATGAGCATCTGTAAAGTGTGTTATGAATGTTATGTTATGAATTTCCATACAACCCAACTTGATGGCAACCTCAAGGTACCTTTTCAAGACCCAGCTGATGAGTGTTCTGTTTTCAATACCTGTTTAGAATAGCCCGTTTAATCAGTGTTCCCGGAATGTGCATTGTGTTTATGGAGAAAAAACTGCTCCGCAGTCACAAACTGTGGACCCTTCAACCTGCCTGAGTGTTGATATATGCATTAACTATTATACTGCCAATATATTTTGATAATGTTTGATGGACTTGGAGAAGCTTGAGTGAAAAAAAGTGTTTGAAAGTTGTCCTTATTGCCCTTGGAACCTGATACAGGACGTTAAATGCCCCATTATTGACCTCCAGTTGCCTGGCTTGTGCATTGAGTTTCAGCTTGTCTCCTGATGCGTCGTAAAGGCATGTCTGGCTATCAGGACGAGCTTGTCATGCAGCCTGCTAGTGCTTCTCTAGTTCTTGGCTTGACTGAACTGCAATGTATTCACACAAAAATGTTTGGCATTGCAGCACAGGACTGTGGGGCAATGAGGGCATGTCACTTAATGGCCCATAAACACAAGGCTACTGCACAGTAATTATTGTCTTATTGCTCATGGCTGGGTTGTTCCGCTCTGGATCACTGCTGACATGATTGGCCACATCAGTGTGATTTGGAATTGTGTTTCTTCTAAAGTTGATTCTGTTTCAACTTTTTTTCACTCGCTGAGTGACGCCAACCATCTCAACCCACACACACTGCCCCTTAAAATAATGGGAGGATTGGAGTTGTAGCCACTAAGCCTGATGTGATGTATATGCAGCCTCAGCATGCTCATTGTAGATGGATAACTATGACACTAACTTAACCTGGATAGATATAAATATCCCTTAAAGACAAATGTGTTGATTGTGACAAACTACGCCTGTATCTATGGTAGCCCTCTACACATTGTCATATCTAGGCTTAAAAATATTTTTTTATCTAATCAAAGACTATTTGTAAGTCTACCCCTGAGAACACGGGATACCGAAATAAACATCTGAAGCTGTTTCATTTACTCCAAATGTCCTAGATTTTGCTTTCTGCTAAAAGGGAAGGGAAAACAGGAGACGGTGGTAACCCTCTCTGTCCTGCATAAACATTTATATAAAATACTTTTCCTTGACAAGGAGGGGTAGAGGTTACATCACAGGCATTCTGCGATGTGCGTCTGTTTGCATGTGTGTGAAGCTGGCGACAGCAGCTCTCTCGGCAGGTGGTCTCTGGCACATGTGAATACTCAAAAAGCTCTTTCTGTCAGTTATCACAACCAGCAAGGTGAGAGAAGGGGAAAAACACACCCGCGGAAAAAAGAAAAGGAGACATGATACCTTCAGCACAAGTTGAAAGAGTTGCTCAAACCTTACAAGTGCCACTGCTGCAGCAAATGGTTTGGAAAGCACTGAGTTTATTTGATTAATGAATTATATTACTGAGGTTATATGCAATTACTAATAAACATACAGTACAGATGACCCTCCTGCTGAGAGGGTAGGATGTATTTATGACTGGATACAATATGGCAGGATCTTTTGCTGCTGCTTATGGCAAGTTACTGAAGTGTGTTTACGAGTTTTGAGAGGAGAGAGACAGCGCTGGACGATAAGGAAACTGCATGGTGAGAACATCAATGCTTTCCTTGGCATTAAATGGCATGGGGTGTGAACAACAAACAATTGTGTAAACATCACATACAACATAACATTTGTGATGTGTGTGGTCAAACACTAGCATTCAGCTAAAGTCCTGCCCTGGTTATGTTCCTCTGTTTTAGTTTTCCAAAACAAAGTCTACTGCTACAAATTATTTTCCATTTTGAAATGTCTTTAGCTGTGTTTTGAATGCTTTTGCCCATTTACTGTATTGCATATGTGTTAGGATTACTGCCAAGGCTCAGATAGTCCATTTAATCCAATGCCCCCTCTGTGCCTGTGCCTGACTTGTGTACCTGAGTACAAGGTGAGAGGGCTTTACAATGTTCCACCCACATTGTAAGATGTAGCAATGAAAGGCTAAGTAGCCACAGAGGATTAAATGATGTGATGCTTCAGTGGGTAGATGTCTGTCTTTGTATTACCCAATCTGGAGACTAGGAGATGAAGACTATTCATCATGTATGCTACCTGGATAAGTGCCAGACTACTATGTTGTGTGTACGTGTGTGTGTGTGCGTGTGCGTGTGTGTGTGTGTGTGTGGGGGGGGGGGCTGTGTGTGTATGTATGTGTGTTTGAGTGTGAAAGAGTGTGAATAAGAGAGAGGTTGTATCTGTAGTGGAGAGACACCATTTTGTATCCATGTATCCGCTTTAGTAAATCAAGTGATTTTGAGAATAGAGTCAACTGTGGTGCATTAAAAGTTTGCTCAATTATTTCTGAAGTTATACATACCATTGCATCATCTGCGTGAATGCAAAAGTGATTGACTTACCTCGATTTGATAGTTAACCTTTCTGGCTCAGCTCCCTCTTCACCAAGAAGGTCCGGTGCAGCACTTGTTTTACTGCTGCAGCTGCACCGATCGCCTGTTGATTTCATGAACAAGACCCTGGGATACTTGAACTCCTTCGCTTGGGGTAGGCATTCTGTCCCCACCTGGAGGGAGCAATCCACCGGTCTCCGGCAGAGCACCATGGCCTCAGATTTGGAGATGATGACTCTCATCCATGCTGGAAGTCACTGTTCGAGGAGACAAACAGGACCACATCACCTGCAAACAGCAGAGAGGCGATCCTGTGACCCCGAACCCGACGTTCTCCACCACCCCCCCTGGCTGCACCTATTTATCCTGTCCATGAAAAATCCCAAACAGGACCAGTATAGAAGGGCAGCCCTGGTGGAGGCCAACACCCACCGGGAACGTATCTAACTCATATTTACTGCAGGCGTACAGAGACCAGATAGCCCGTTGCAACGAGTCCGGTACCCCATATTCCCGCATCAGGTCCTACAAAAACCTCTGAGGTACCCGGTCGAAAGCCTTCCCCAAGACCCGAAGCACATGAAGACTGGTTGGGCAAACTCTTAGGAATCTACCAGTAGACTTGCGAGGGTAAAGAGCTGGTCCATGGTTCCACGACCAGGACAATTCAGTTTATTTTATTCAATTCAATTTATTTGTATAGCCCATTTTCGCAAATTACAAATTTGTCTCATAGTGCTTTACAATCTGTACATTTAGAGTCCCTGAACCTCACATCGGCTCAGGAGGAGGATCCCTCTCCAGGATGGACAGGTGTAATATATGCCATGTGTACAGAAGGAATCATTATACACAAATTAAAACACAGTAACACCACAATCAATTAATATGACAGAGTGTATGAATAGTTGGTAGTAGGCATATGCCACGATCCAGACCTCGATGATCCATCAGGCAGATGGAGGTAGAGAGGAGTGGGCGGAGTCTCATTAGGGCCATGGCATAGTTGGTAGTAGGCGTATTCCACGATCCAGACCTCGATGATCCATCAGGCAAATAAGATCTATGAAGTCAAAAGGACTCCGGGGGGAAGCAGAGTGAGACAGAATCCGAACTGCTCGTCTTCCATCTGAGGTTCGACAAACGGTTGAAGCCTCCTTTCCAGCACCCTGGCATAAGCAATTCCAGGGACACTGAGCAGTGTGATACCACGAGAGTTCCTCCCCCGGTCTGTCACTCTATGGGAAGTGTTCCCGACCCCAATGCAACATTGAAAAGGCGTGTCAGCCAAGACAGCACAACAATGTCCAGTGCCTTCAGCCTCTCAGTGTGGATCTCAGCCCGGTGCCTTGTCACCAGAGAGCTTTTTGCAACCTTAGCAGCCTTTGCTAGGGATATGTGTGTGACCTCCCCCAAGTCTTCAGGCGCTTCTGGAAGTTATTTTAAATAAGTAAGTGAAAGAAGACCGTCGCTCTATCAGATTGTCTCGCTCATTTTACAGTGTCAGTTCCTCTGACCGTCTAACAATGATGAGGATGTGTTGCATTAGACTTAGTTAAAAGCCTGCGCATCTTATACATACGCTAAAGGTGCCTCTGTTGGTCAGTGTCAACACCACAGGGTAATTATAAAGGATGACCATACTTTGTAAGAATAGCAAGACATAAGGCTTCTATTGTCTTTGTTTATTACATAAATGTTGACGTGCAATTTCATTCAGTTCATTTTGTATAGCCCAAAATCACAAATTGGTTTGCTGGCCAGTGTAGCTCACCTCCCAGACTGATCTCTAATAGGTTAATTTAATTACTGTGGCAAATTATATCACACAGTTCTAGCATCTAAGAATTATAAAAGCTTATTTAGAACCTAAGAATGGCAAGGTTACATGGCCTGGGGAATATTTTACTTATTGGAGCACAAATTAGTCGCACGGTAAGGCAAATTCAATCTGAAATGACCATGCATATTCAAATTAGTTGTACACACAAGCACGTAGACACACATTCAGAGACAGTGGTTTGCTGTTAAGTATAGCTTGGGGATGTTTAATATGAATTCCTAATTTAATGTTTTATCTCCAGGGTAAGTGGTAGACCACTTTAGAATTATTATGTTAAATGACAATGTAGGGAACAAATATACAGAATTCAATATTAAAAAGTGATCATATCACTAGAGCCTTGCTATCTGCTTTTATATTGTATATGAAATGATGTGCATATAAAATTATATATTAGTACAGTAATGAGAAAAATAATATACAATATGGTATTAGTGTAAAATAAATATGCATTCATGACTTTAGTTAATTAAACAAAAAATGTCTTTCAACATAAACCTAGAATAACTCTCAGATAATGAAATACATATTTATTATGTGAAAAAAGATCAAGAACAGATTTAAATCCTGACGTGTCACTAAACATGAGCTTTGACTATTGAGAATGGTCATACATTGTAAACCTAGGGGAGTAGTGATATACTGCATTGTTTCTCTAAAATGTAGTGTATGGATGTGTGATTATGTTATGGCTGTACTAAGTAATGATTGCATGCAATAGTTTTTGTCTGTTTTCAATCAATGAAGTTATTGTTGGGCACAAACTTGATTTTTAACTTAAAACTTGGTTGGACCAAGATAATAGTGACAATAGTTAACAATCAATACCTCCCAACTTCAGTTTCACGAGTGAAACAAGAACACATAAGAAAGACAGTGGATATTCTTATTTATTCAATGATTCTCTTCAATGCAAGCATATGTCTTTTGGTCATTTTACTTCCTTTGCATATGTGGCTCTGAATTCCACTCAACATTTACAGACCACCTGAATACTGTGCAACCTTCTTTGATGAGTTTACTGAACTGCCGTATATAATCTGTATTGATTTTGATTGTTTTGTCATTGTTGCCGATTTTAATATCCATGTCGATAATGCCCAGGAAAGAGGGTCTATAGAACAATGTGTTGTCCTTGATAACTGTGATCTGACTCAGCATGTAACAGGTCCCAGACACAACAAGGGGCACACTCTAGAGCCAATCATCACCAAAGGTCTGAACATGTCCAAGGTTGCTGTGACTGATGTTGTCTGATCATTTCTGTGTTTTCTTTGAGAGTGCAATCTCCCTGCTCACAAATGTCCAAGTCGAGGTTATGACAAAGCGTTATATCACTGAAAAAAACTGTGAACTATTTAATCAGAAGTTCTCCTCCACACCAGGCCTCACTTGCATCTCAGTCAATGAGCTTTTGGATGGCTTCAATTCTAAAGTGAAAAATGTTATTCATGCCATTGCACCCACAAAAGTCTTGAGTAAGAAAAGATTCCCTCGGAGAAATGCCACACTGGTAGGATCAGAGAAAAGAGTGTTGAAAAACTAATTTCCAGGTTCACTGTGGTAACTATAAAGAGAGACTTTGCGATTATAATTTGGAATTTAGAAATGCAGGACAGTTTTTCTACAGCTGAATAACTTCTTGGCCGTAAATAACTGTTTTGATGTCTTGAAGTCCGGCTTTTGTCAGCACTACATTACTGAAACTGCTCTTGTTAAGGTTTTCAACGACATATACAGTAATGTATACACAGAGATTGGCATAACTTCAGTCTTAGTATTACTTGATCTTAGTGCTGCATTCGACACCGTTGATCATCAGATACTACTAGACAGACTAAACCTCTGGGTATGAATCTCTGGTGCAGCACTTAACTGGTTTGAATCCTACTTGAAGGACAGACAATACTTTGTGTCTGCAGCTAATTAAACATCAGAGATGAGAAGAATGACGTGTGGTGTTCCCCAAGGTTCAATACTGGTGCCTCTTCTGTTCGATATCTACATGCTTCCACCGGCTCAGATTATGAACAACAAAGCATGTTATTATATTCATGCAGACAACACACACATCTACATAACTATATTAAGGAGAGAAATGTGCAAACTACATTCAAAGCACCAGCAGTGAGACCCTAAACTCCTTTAAATCCAGATTAAAGTCTTTTCCGTTCGTTGTTGGCTTTATTTGAACCAGATTCAAGGATATTAATCAATTTCTGCATCTAACTACTGCATTTCATTTGTTTAACTGCTCTGTAACTTTCATTTTATTTCTTGCTTTTTGACTGTTTTAATGTTTTAATGAATGTTCTTTATTGTTTTTAAATCGTGTTTTCTTTTGCATTACGTTATGATGCTTTTAATGGTTTTATGTGAAGCACTTTGAATTGCCTTGAAATGTGCTAACAAATAAATAAACTTCCCTTGCCTTGCAACTCAATGAATCAACCAGCTTGTATTTATAGATCACCTTTCAAACAAATCTAATGCTATTCATGGTGCTTTATAAATGATTGACAAGACGAAAAATAAGGTGAAAATAGAGAGGAAATGTAAGTCATAATCTAAACTCTAAATTAGTATTTAATGTATTTAAGGTTTCCCTTATCCAGATACAATTCAGATGTGAGACAATGCATACTTTTTGTTTTGCCATCTGTCTTGATGTATTTTGGCTTCATGTTGTTTGGTAAAAGCTAGTAGTGGTACTGTGGTAGTAGTTAACAGAGACCAAATCCAGATATTGCATTTCATTCAACAAAAATGGGTGTGAATAGTAATTATGTTTGTAGGTGTACTGTCAAATGCATTGTGCTGAATATACTGTATGTCACATTCTTTCAGCATATATGGAACTACAGAAATCCCCCCCAAAAAAAAAAAAAAAAGAAAGTGAAGCCACCAATAAATCTGGCTCTGTTGCTATGGAGACTAGATGAAACATTCCTGCTAATATGGTGTGAAAGCTCTGGTAACTGTCAAAATATATAATTAAATGACTTCCCACCTGGTACCCATGTGCTAGATGCATGTTTAATTTTGAATGTTGCTGGTGGTGCAGAGAGACACTACTTTTAATTATCATCTTTCTGACAAGACATTCAAACTGTATATAACCATAAAGCAAGGGATCTCTGCATGTGTGTCCTTTCCAGATCTCGAGAACCGCCTCTCTGATCTACTTCACATTTGGCGGGTGTTTTGCTGCGGACCCAAGAGAGTGGTTGAACGAGGGAACAAGTTAAATATTAATACATTTTGAATAAACAAAGGACCGCACTCTGGGGAGGCTTCAAGCCTCTGCACAGTCCAGCATATTGTCCGCATCCGGCAGGCCGCGGCTCATTGACTGCGTGAATGCTGGCTAACTTTACAACCAAACTTAACTGCCCTGGAGTCTCCGAGCACAACTGGCTGTAGCTAACACGAGCGCCACCACTCCGCCATTGCAACTTAAATTGTTGAGGTTTTCGACACTACTAAATTATAACACTGCTTTGCCAAATGCAAATTGACTCCTCTAAACATGGGCCGGGATGGTTTCATTGCACCCCTCCCTTAGCTGTGTTTGAAATTGCGTACTACTGCATATTCTCAATCAGTATGTACTGCCTGCGGCCAACTAAATGAACGATTAACTATGATTTTACCAGCGGACTGTTCACACTCAAGTAAGCAAAGACCGAGGCGGTTTCGAGGCATCCCATATGGCAGCTGATCACCAGCCCGCTGTGACCCCAAGGCTGGGGTTTGCGCTCGTTGTATTTGAGTTGCTAAGCGATAACTGAAGGTCCGTCGGTTTTGTTTGAACAATGGTTGATGCATTTCCTCTATGCCGTAAATCAATCCTTCATTTTCTTGGGCGTCGTTCTGTCTGCCGAATGGATACAAAGTGGGGAACCAATCTAAACACAAATAGTGTCTTCTTTCTACATTCTGCACATTAAATGTACTTTGTAATGTTGAGTGCAAGCAAAACGCTTATCTCTTTGCATATTATCATCTCTCTAGGGGCGACTGTGGCCAAGTGGTCATCCTTCAATCAGAGGATGGGCGGTAAGGGAAAATAGGGTGGGGGTTAAAAAGACTTGGAGTGCTGGCTGTGACCAGACAGAGAGGGCTTTTCTCATATCAGCTGGTGATACTGTGGCTGCAGGTGATCCAGACAAGGCGCCAGAGGTTACACTGCAAATGCCCCATGTCATATATCAACATGCGTTTCCTTCAGGTGCTGAGGTGTCCTCCTGGCATCCACTAAAATGTAAGTAAGAGGAACTGAGGACAGTAAATTGCCTACTGGTTTGAATTTGCATGAATGTGTTCCCCTGCCTTCTGCTCAGTGTGTGCTGCCTGGGATAGCCAATAGCCTCTCTGTGATCCAAACGGGGAATAAGTAAATGTATGAATGAATGAATAATATAGTGACTGGATAAAATCTATATGGGTATTAAAAAAATAATTACATTTTTACATTATTTGTCTCTCTGAGACCAGATGGTTCCCAAAACAGTTTTCAGATTGTGTATTGTAGTGTGATGTGCTTTGAACAATACAACACATTGTGATTGGAGTGCAAGGTCCAATTTAGTTCATCGCATAAATAGCAAAGTTAATGTTATACTCACGTTTAGTTTAGAAACACGCTGGTAAATTGTAGTTCAAGATTACGCTTAAAACTGTCTTCAATATTTTTTTCCATTTTAGCTCAGGAAATGTGTGCTTGCCGTTAGGCTCAACATCAGGAGGTTGCCCTCAGCGTTTCCTGACATCTCAGGGCATCCTCTCCTGCCGGTCTTCCTCTGTTCTCTTTCTCGCATCCGTGTCTGTCTCCTTATAGAGATCTTACTGTAGTCCAAAATCATCTATAAGAAAGAGACTCACTTTGTTCTGTCATATTTACATGAACCGGTACATATTGAAGAATCACATGAACACATAAACGAGGCATGTTAAACTCAAATTATTCCTCTTTTGTTGCAATCCTGTGTCGTTTTTACAGTAATTCCAATCCTCTCTTTCCCCTGTCTCCCCTCTGTCCCATATACCCCCGCTTTCTCCTCCGTCCCCTTCCATCTAGCCACACATTCTCTCCCTTTTTCTCTGTCTTTAGTTCAGTGCCAGGTCTTGGTGGTTGGTGGTTCCCTCTCTCCAGATGGCCCACTCTGATCATTTATTGATGACAGGAGAACAGAGGAAGGCCTTCCCAGCTGCTGCTGCCTGGCACCCGCCTCAGTGCACACACACACACACACACACACACACACACACACACACACACAAACAGATAATTATTTGCACAACGACACACACGTGCACGCAATTATTTGGAGAGACTCAAACCCGGTCGCACATACAGAGGCATTTAAAATGAAAATTCTTCCCTTCTCTACTGTTTTGCGCTGTCACACATGTCTGTAGTGCTCTCTGCTAATGTCAAGTATAATTCTCTGCTTCACTTTTGCACCATCTCCCTCCCTCCACCTCCCTCTTCCTGCCTCCAGCTCTCTTTCTTTCACCTCCTGCTGTGGTGTTACTGACTCTGTCACACAGGAACAGACAGAAGGAGAGACAGAGGCTGGGAGGGGGAGTGAATGTGCGAGTTCGAGAGTATAGTGTGTATGATGTTTTGAGTTTGCGAATGCTGGAACAATGAATGTTCTGCAGCTTTGTGCATATCTCTTTTTGTACACTTATTATTTCTTCATGAATAATAATAAAGAAATATTTTTCATCCAAATATTCCACTGTGTGACCGAGTCTCAAATTGCTCAACATCCCAACATGATACAATTGTCATCCTAAACACTGCAACCACCCACAATTCTTCAATGCCGCGCACCAACCATTCCCACTTGCTGCCTGCAGGTGCTTTTCTCTGAGAAATTATGTTTGGTAGCTGTGAAAGAAACATTATTGCCAGCCGGAGTCAATAGGAACATGTTTGTGGTCCATTCTTGTAACACAGACATCAAAGGGTCAGCATACAGCGTTTAGGATGCAGAAACCAGAAACCGGACCTGTGAGTCACACAAGGTCAGATTCAGGGTACAAAACAATCTGTTTTGTGCATTTACTTTCTCAATGTTTAACCAAAATCCATACCTTTACCTAACCTTTGGCAAGTGTTTTGAGTTCCTACATATATCAATTCAAACTGTTTTTAGACTTACAATGCAGAAGCGTACATTTTATTGCAATAATTATGTAAGACAACAAATGACATACATCCTCAGTGAACGTTTTGATATACAATCATTGACAATACTTTCCCATTCATGTTGATTATTGGTATTTATGAAAAACATAATTTTAGTGTCTCCTGTATTCTCAAAACCGATTTTCTATCGCTAATTACGATAGAAGTCTCTGAAAATGATTTCACCTTTCATAGACCCAGGATTTCCTCCAGCTACCAAACTAAAGTGAACTGTTCTTGGCACTGACATTAAAGCTGTAGTATTTCCTTGTAAACAAACACAAGTTGTTTAGATTCATTGTCTCTCACCAAGCCACACTGTGTATCCTTGAGGTCTAACCGACGTGTTATTGCATGTCTTTCCTTCTTCAAAAGACATTTGCAAATATTTAATGTTTTATATCTTGCACCCTGCGACCCTAAAGTAGGATAAGCTGTTCGCATAATAGAATGGATTATCTTGCATTGTCTTCATGCTTGATTACTTCATACCAGTCATCTTCTTCCCCAAGTTCATTGGCACTTTATTACTACGTTATCGCCACCAACTGTTGGTCGGCGGAATAGCGTGAAAGTGGCACGATGTGTCAAACGCCGCCCACATGATCCCATATTTGCATGTGCCTCCCTTGTGAACAGTGCATACAATACTGGGGAGAAAAAAAATCTCCACAGAGCTACGACTGATCCAAAATTCTGCTGGGTACCTTAGTGTATAGTCAACATAAGATCTAGGCCTGAGTCGAGAAGATAATACTTCCTTTCACCAGATGTACCTCAATCCTATCCTGAATGGGGGAAAACAAGAAGAATGTAAATAAAACAGAAGAGGAAGACAGAAATAGACAGTGCTCGGCATCTCTTGTTGCTATACCTACGAGGACCACAGTGTCCGTGTGTTCTTGTGGAAATGTAGTCTGTACAGAAGCAAAGCACTTTGCATTATGTCTAGTTACAGTTTGTTTCAGTCCCAGCCCCTCATCCAGTGGCCTCTGTCCTTTTTTATTCAGTACTTCATTCACACCCAAGTCATGTCAGTCAAAAAGTGTCCAAGCAGACCTGAAAAACAAAGCCAGACATTGAAGAAAGTTTAATTCTCCATGGCCAGACTGCACTAAGGCCTCTTCTCTCCCGGGCCAAAGAGATTTCTCTGCAGTACTCTAAGAT
This sequence comes from Liparis tanakae, assembly GCA_036178185.1. Lineage (NCBI taxonomy): Eukaryota > Metazoa > Chordata > Actinopteri > Perciformes > Liparidae > Liparis > Liparis tanakae. The sequence goes on from CM070092.1 coordinate 12,725,690, forward strand.
CCAAATCTCGCTGTGAAAACGTGCATACATTATATCTCTGAAAGAAGAACATAGAGACAATATGAAGGTGAGCAGTACTGTTATATGCGTCCAGGTTCTGTTACACAAAGCCCAGCATAAACACGTGTCCTTCCTGTGACTGTGTCATAAATAGCCTGAACCGAGCGTGCAGCGACTTTGAAGTTACACATGGGAGAGTGCTGTGATATACAACTGGCTTCAGCTGGGGTACCCCAAGAGATGCATGAAAACACACTCTCACACACACACGCACACACACACACACACACACACACACACACACACACACACACACACACACACACCAATATATTCCGTCATGCATCACGCACACACTCGCACGCGCACAACAGCAACCCCCGGAGGTGCTGTTAGCTCCAACACACATTGTTATACACTAGGAGGGTCATCCTATCTCTAGACTCCAGAAAGAGAGTGAACAAGGAAGAAAGGTACCGGTTTGTGTGTGTGTGTGCGTGTGTGTGTGTGTGTGTGCGTGGGCGTGTGTGTGCGCGGGCGTGTGTGTGTGCACGTTTGTGTGTGGGTGTGTTGGTGGGTGGGTGGCAGCCCACGCATGCATTTGAGAGAGACAGACTTGAATTACTAATTAGAATTAAGAGGTAAATTAGAATTAATGACAGACATCTAATTTGGTAACTCAGTATGAGGTATGTATTTGATGGGGGAAACATAAAAGAAATAATCTTGTGATTAACCAGATAATTACACATTTTGCATATAGTCTAACTTGAAATTTGTAGATGTTGTTTGTAATATTAAAATATATGAATAAATAAATATGCACGACTGTCCGTTTTTTGTTGTTGTCCCCAGAACGCTTGGCCAGAGGGGCAGCCTTCTATGAAGCACACAGGATAATAATACTTTGGTATGCCCATTAATCCCAAGATGTAGGAAGTGATCAAAGTCCGATCACTGCATTGTATCGTTCACGCTCGCTTGTGGAAAGCTCTACTCTGTTCAGGCTCATTCATCAAGAGCATGCAAATGTGCCTCTAGGTGGCACCGTCATCATGTGTGAATAGGCTGCAATGCATCGCAACACAAGGACTTCGCAGAGAAACAGACCAACTCAGTGATGCAAGAGAATAGACAACGCAATCAAATAAGTAGTTGTCCTCTAAAACACAGGATGAGAGTCTTATACTGTAAATACATGAATGAATTTTGAGAAAGCCCTCAATAAAACCCCAACCTGATTTAGAAGCAGATCTTACAGTTGATAGTATTTTGGTGGACCTTGTAGAAGTGAACAGGACAGTACAATGTGCAAGTCTTGCTTCAATTCCCATCAACTTTGGTCTCAGGAAACATCTGCAAGCCCGTGGAGGAGGTTACAGAGGTGGAGGACAGGACGATAACTACTGTGTGTGTTTATGTGTGTGTTTATGTGTGTGTGTGTGTGTGTGCGCCCACACATGTGCATACTAGGCACTGAGGATAGGATGACAGCCATAGCACCCTGCTGTGGCTTAATCCTTTCACAGGCCACTGAGGGTCATGTGCAAGGGCACATGACAGTGCTGGTGTGTGTACATGAAAGAGAGCGATTGTCTGCTATGCATGCAAGCAATCATACACACGCACATCCAGTTTACACACACATACTTAGACATAGGTATTTCCATCCAAACACTACAGGGTTGGGGATAGTTGAGCAGCACAGAGGCCCTACTGTACGTCCAAAACCAACTGTACATTCCTGTGTGTCCCATTGGACCTCACTGCATACAGCACCACATCTGGATAACAGAAACACCCAAAATGTACCTGTGTCTATATGTGTGAGAAAGTGTGTGAGAGGAAAGAGCCTTGAAGTCATACACATCAACATGTGGTTTACAGTTAGTTGTTTTTGGCATTTTGAGCACACGCTTTCTTTTGGTTTTCTTTCTATCTAATTGTTATTTCTTTTGGGTCCACACAATTAAAGGCATATGATTTGACATATTACGTGTTGTGTTATTCCTACATCTTATCCAACATATTTGAGTTGTTTTCTCTCAGCCCTTTCAGTCTCCTAAAACGCGTTCAGTTTCTTACAGTCGGTTTTGAAAATCATCCTTCAACATCTTCCTGCTGCCGCCACGAAGACTTCGGACGGGAGGTTATGAAACGCTCGAGTGGGATCTGTACGTTGTAACTGATTGACGTAATCGGTAGTGCAACCTGTGTGTGATTTAACTACACACAGGTTTAAGAACTGGATTTGTGGTCTGGGGGCAAAGTCAGGAGATCAGTGATCCGTGTGTGATCCTGACCATCTCTTTGTGCTGTGGCACACACATCCCCACACGCCGCCCTCATGGCCAGCCTGATCTCTAATAGTCATAGTGGGCCTGCTTGTTGCTGAGGAGGGTTTTTAGTGTATTGTGTTGATGCTGAAGGTCCGCACAAACCGTTACAGTTAACATTGTCATGTGTGGATTCAATTCAATTCAATTCAGTTAATTTTGTACAGCCCGATATCACAAACAACACATTTTCCTCAGTAGGCTTTACAATCTGTACACATAGACATCTCTGTCCCAGGACCTCACATCGGATCAGGAAAATCTCCCAAGAAATAGAAAAAACGCTGTCAAGGGGAAAAAAAGGGAAGAACCCTTCAGGAGAGCAACAGAGGAGGATCCCTCTCCAGGATGGACAGAAGAATAGATGTCATGTGTATAGAAGGAATCATTATAGTTACAACACATTCAATACGTATGACAGAGTGTATCAATGTATGTATGTATGGATGATATTGTTTGGTTTAGTTAACAAAAACCTTTAATTAAGACCAGATAAAAGGTCCCCAAAAAAACTGCATCCGCCTTGGTATAGCGTCGTCAGTTTCACACACAGGACATGAATGCAGCCTCTCAGAGTGGAACTCATCCGGCACCATCACCCTGTCCTGAGGGGACTGCTCACTTTCAAACACAACGCCAGTTGCTCTGAGCATCTAATAATGACACCGATGTGTTCACAGTGGAGTGAGTTGAGCGCACCGTTTAGCGTCTCATAAAGACGCTAAACGGTGTCTTGTGTGTTGCCATGAGGCTGGGATGAGCGGCCCGAACGTCATATGTGACACCCTGGGGGTGAGACCGTGCTGCCTCAGCTTTTGTTAGGTCCGTTCTCGAGAAAAAAACAATTCTACCTCCTTGCTTTTGGCTAAGTGGTATTTTTTTATCCTTTTTTTCTTTCTTTTTTTACTGCACATAACTCGGTACACACGGTTGATGAGAGCATTTAAACAGCACACTTTAAAAAAAGTTATATGGTTCAGTTTAAAACTCTCAGCTGTGGGTATTTACTTGTAGGTTTAATAAAGCAGCAGGGGCCTAATGAGTCAGTAAGGGAAGATGGGAAGTGTAGGACACAGTGCCGTAACTTCTTAGGGGAAGTGTTTAACAAAGTGCATGTTTTTCCATGGAGACCCTTGATTAGTTTTTTAAACAGGAGCAATGTGTGTTACATAGAAACCCTGTTGGTCTGTTTAAACTCTATAACCTGATTTCTTCCTAAATATGCAAGTCATGTCAAAATACAAGAAAAGGCAAGATCCCAGCAAGTGTATTATTACATCGTCTAGATTTAATTCAAATATCTTATTATCAGTAAAAGGGAACTGAAACCGAAAACCCCTGATCGGAGCGTGACGTGTAAAACTCATGAACTAGCTCACTGATATCTGTAGTCCCAGTAGCTCAAAGGATTTTATGAGACTCATCTGTAAGTATTTAACATTAACAACACAGCAGGTCATGAGACAGTAAAACAAAGATTTCGATGCCTACCACTTGTCTGGGAGGTCTTGGTTAAGAGCCATCTCAAAGGTCATAAGGTCAATTGGCAATACAATATACCGTAGGCTGGCCAGGTCATATTACTGCAGAGAGATGTTTGAAGAACGTCCATTACTGTAGTTTGACAGGTTAAAATAAAAACATATATTTCAGAGTGCAGCATTGTGACAAAAATCACAAGCTTATCTGTTCTGGCTTCTTAAATGTCACAGTCAGTATTTCTCCTCTGTGTACCCCTCTATGAGAAAGGTAAAAAACTATCATTAGAATGATATTTTAAGGGAAAGATCGTATCTACTCAAAGATACATCAGCTCATTATATTCAGGCAATCTTGTGAAATGACTTCCACCCGCTGGGGCTCACCGCCTTTAAACACGATGGCAGAACATCTGACTTTAACACCTGCCAGAGCATGTCATGATGTCATGCTTTGACTGTTACAACATCAAAGTTCACATTTCATAATCGCAAGAAGAAATCTTCACAAGCACATGGTTCCTTACGCCTTATGGCAGCTCTTATTCATCTTAGTGTCTCACCGCCAGATACGTCTCTTCAGGTAAACCAGCGGCAAGAAATACAAAATCAGCGTGCTCGTACTTTGTCAACTAATCCAGGTTAGAGTTTTGATCATTTGGCACACCTGTTCCCCTTCTAATCATGTTATATATATTTTTAAAGGGTTTGGTTGGGTATTGAAGGGGAATATTTCTGTCAGGTAGTTCATAAAAAAGGTATTATGTTGAACAAAATGTACAAACAATAAAGTCATATAAACCTAGACTTAAGTTTGTCTATAGAATAAATACCATTACACAATCTAAATGTGCAGATTTACAGTGAATCAAACAGCTGATGCAGCAGTTTACCCACAACAGTACATCACAGTTATTAATGGGTTAGAAAGGAGGAGTTACTCCTGTTCATTAACTGTGCAAAGGAGATTCTGAGTAGTCAGGGAGAGATGTGTGTGCGCCGACACATTTGTCAGACTCACAAAGGACCAGATTGGTTGTTCTTGGTAAATGCAGCTGCCGTTATCTTTCATGGGTAAAACAAATTGATTAGCAGAATCCAGGCTTTTTAAAAACTACATTAACAACAAGAGCACGAGTGTGCACAGTCTAAAAAGAATATCACTTTGTCTTCCTTTAAAAGCCCACTTGAAATGCGAGCACTCTACAGTTGCATTACTGTACACGACTGTGACTGTATTACAGCCAACAGCGGACTGAACACCAGCTGCCATCAGTCAACAGGTGGAGCTATTTCACACGAGATGGACCGCAGACGTTTAACCAAGCTCCATCCACCGTGAGGTCTCGACTGC
>CM070092.1:12735857-12738357 GCA_036178185.1 Liparis tanakae
CACAAAGGCCCGACCCGTGGGCTCCTCCACGTCTCCTCCCTAGGGGCAGAGGTGCTGTTTGCCTCCCGACGTCTTTTTTAACTGGGAATTACTATCAATCAGCAAGACGAAATACGTTCTACACATACGTGAAACACACAACCTATTCCATGGATAGAACAGATGTAATAAAAGTGTTTACAAATATTACAGTAGTGCCAAACAATGACAAAACCCAATGCATGCTCTCACCCCGGTGTGTGAGGGTCTGTGCAGTCTGAGGTGAAGCTCAGCTCTCCGTTTCCTTGCCTCTCGTGTCTCCTCAGTTTGAACAGGCGTGCTCACATTCAGTGATTTTGTTCATAAAATAACTTGAAATGACTGGAACCATACAAACATTACATTTATGGCACAGATCAGTAGATACATATTAATATTGAGTATTATGGGTTTAATGAGCCTCACATGCCTTCCCTGCTTCTCATTATTTCTCTTTTAGTCTGTCACTGCTTTTACATTTATAATTCTTCATTTTTTGCCTGTGACTCATTTACTCTCCATTGTAGAGTGAATGTTTCCATGCACTAAGCCAGCTGTTGACTTCATGCTATTAAAGAGTTTTTATTGAGACCAGACATGTATAGAGGCTTAATAAGGTATGTTTGTATATGAGCCACTAATATTGCACCTGTTGCAATATTGCTTCTGTAATTTGAAGCAGATTTTTTCACCAAGAAACATAGTTGTGGTGATTGTTTCCTCACGTTCAGCCCAACGGAGTTGGTTCATGTGACTGCTAGAACTCAGTTTAACACAAAAGCCTCCTTGCACCAAACGGGTGCACCTCCTCCTCTGACCCGCAGTATCAGACAAACATCATAACGGTGTTTGGCTCCTGACGTTGTTTTGTGATAAATCAACCACAACATTAGCGCAGCTGAAAACAAGACAGGTCTCATTCTGTTCCAGTCTTACAATCATTAATCTTGTAGAAAACGGACAACACGGCTCAGCAAAAATAAATTTGAATTTGCAGTAAAGTAACAACACAAGTGATTCAAACTATAGTTTCCAGGCTGAAAATCATTTAAGAACATAAAAACAAGATGTTGCTGCTTTGAGGCTGTAAAGTGATGAAAGGATCAGGTATTCATGCAAATGTCATCAAACTTGTAAGAATGGTGTCGTAAGACACTTTCTTTGGTTGAAAACCCAGGAAAAAAGTTTTGTTTAGTAAAATCCAGTACTGGTCTCTCTGTGGGCTGAAAATGAGTTTAAGAGCATACAAACAAGATGTTGCTGCTTTGAGGCAGTAAAGTGATGAAAGCATCAGGTATTCATGCAAATGTCATCAAACTTGTAAGAATGGTGTCCTAACACACTTTTTCGCTGTTTTTGAATTTCCTCTTAACGGTTGATGTCGATCAATATCGCTCATTTTGAAAATGACGTCAGAGGGCAATAGGCCTACGGATCTGAATCAGACCAGCGAGGAAGGCGATACGTGGCTTGCATGCCGACACATTAGCTGTTGTACTGTTGTTGCCATATAATAATTCATCTTTATCCATAAAGAAAATGTAAGCTAGCTATCTGATGCTGCCCAGAAGAAATGCAGGTTGAGGACAGCATCATCAGTGTAACGCTGCTTATGCTTCAACTCTTTCAGGATGTTTTTGGCAATGGGTGCCCTTTTTTTGGTTTGAGCACCTGCCCCCCAAAATGTCTGTGCACGTGCCTGCCTGGGGTGATTTAAGCATCCCAGTCAGTGAGGGTTCCAGGCTTTGTAGTTGAAACGGGATTAAACTATCTTCCTGGCGTGTGGTCTTTCTTGGTCCTGATTAGGGTTGGGTACCCAACACCGGTGCCAATGTGCCACCCGGACCGAAACACAACGCACATGTCGGTGCTTCCTGTTGGTGCCTGATGTTATTGTGATTCCTCTCGTCAGCAGGTTACGATAGCCTATCATATTTAACTTTGAAAGCGGAGGCATGCACCGTACTTAACTGTGTCAGCCCGGAGCACATCATCGTCCAGACCGAGCGTGATGGGGAGACCGTCACCGGTCCTCCTGAACATGTGGAGACCGATGATGAAAAGAGCAGCCTGAACTCAGGTTAGTACCGTGACCTTCATTGCAAGTCTTGCATTCATAAAAGTAGGCGATGAAATAATAAATTAGCCATTATAACCATGTTTAAGCTAGCTCGTAGCCGGTAGCTAGCGGTAGCTAGAGCTATCTACCGGCTACGAGCGTGACAGTCTGATACCCGTTGTTTGTCGGTGCTCTATGATAACGGTTTTTACAGGGAGTATGGCCAAAGAGGTTTTTAATGTCCTCATTGTGCTTTTTTTTCTTTTCTATTTTAAGTATCGGTTCAGGCACCGCTTAGGCTCCAGTATCGTTTTAAAAGGACCGGTTTAACACCGGTATCGGGAAAAAAACACACTCAATACCCATCCCTAGTCCTGATGGACTGCTTCTGCTGCCAACATCCTCTGCTGAGCCTTCTTTGAA
>CM070092.1:12743357-12923357 GCA_036178185.1 Liparis tanakae
TGGACATGTGCTTCATCATATAAACTGAATTTTCTCTGTAATCATATTTAGAAAAACTGTATTTGCATCCAAGCATCTGTCTTCTCCTTCAATGCCCCATCTATCAATCTCCATTGATATGTATTTTTTTTCTCTTTTCTGCCACTATCTACATCCGTCTTTCCTTGTCTTTATATAAAAAGACAAATGAATTCCTTCTTTTCCAAATGTTCACAGGACCAAAGTCAGCTGGAGAACTGAGGATGTGGTACATTTACTGGTAGTCTGTAGTACTGCCCATCGTCCATGTTACAGTCTACAGTGAAGAGGGCCCAGATTGTGTTTGAGTTAAAACCACCTACATCAGTTATATTAAGATGCTGGATGTCTGAACCGGGTAAATATTTCAGTGTGTTGAAGTGTTCTGTTACAGAGCATGTTTATTATTGAGGGGAAAGTGCTAACGTCGGATGTTTAGTTTATGAATGCTACCATTCATCGTCTCGAGTCTGGTTCACGTAGTCCCTCTGACTTGTGATTGCATCAAATGTGTCTGTTATAGCCCAAAGACAAACAGGCCGGGACGACACTGTGTTTTTAAAGACCTGCATGCTTTTAATGGATAAATAAAGGAATTCCTGTTGAAGTCTGTGAACATTGATAAAGTAATATGTCAAATCCAGTCGTGACATCGGAGAGTATTATAATGTTAACAGCGATATGGAGATTGTTGTTGTGTAACTAATGCCATAGAGTACATCTGTCCACATATGCTCATAAAGAAAATCAAGAATGTAGGGTAAGCTAATGTTTTTAAGACAGACTGGTAAAACCTGACAACTTCCATCACATCAACTGCTCAACCTTTTCACCTACCAGCCCTGAGTTACTAGAACGTCCAGTAATCTGGTGGGTTAATTTATCACTTCAATGTGTATCACAGTCCCAGATCTTCACCGTGATGATGCTGTGGCAACAACGGTTTCCACTGGGCTCCAACACCAGTCCTCCCTCTACGTGTCTGGCCTAGTCAGCAGCTGGAGCTGCAGGCCTCATTTACCAGATTCAGATCAGGTATGCTGCGCCACAGTTTAACTGCTGAAAAATACAGGAAAATAGAGAAAGATAGCATCTGAACAAAGAACAAACCTATAAAAATGTCCTCTAGCCTATTACTGCGTTGTGTAAGGCTTTGAAATCTAGCCAACAGCATTAAGAAGTAAGTTATTGCCAGGTCAAAAGTTGCTTCCAAAGCAGTTTTTGCCGAGATAAGAGCTGCTGCCTTTTCATTTAGCTCTCATGTAAAGTAGGAGTAGAATAGAAGAAGGAGGTGATGTAGGCTACACCATAGATGAAGATCAAAACAGACAGAGGGGAGGACTGGAATGTCAAAGATGCATTGGGAAACATTTGAAGAAACGCAGGTGGATGTTATCGTTTTCAGCCAGAGTAGCTGGAAAAATGGGCTGAAATAAAAACATTAAAGAGATAACGCTGAATTTAGGGTTCTCCTGGCACTGAAGGCCGGGGCAGCGAGAGGACAAGAGCGAGGATAGAGTTGTCAGATCTGCTGCAGCTGTAGGCATGAAAGCAGAGGAGAACAGCAGGAGGAGGAGACAAGTGTTGAAGGCAGGGCGGTGTGCAAGACTGTTGGCAGGAAGGAGAAGAACTAAAAGGGACAGGGACGGAGCTGAAGACAGAACTCATATGCATCGTGGGAAAGTGGACTTCGGCCGGCCGTGTGTCCAGCCTGTTGCTAACCGCATGTGAGGGCGCAGTAAATACAGATCTGCTTCCCGTGACAGGGCAGGTTGGCTCTGCTTCACCGCACCATCAAGATGCTCACTGGCAACTAAAACGCTGATTGTGTGGAATGAACTTAAATAAACATTATTACGTTTAGTTTCCTATGTCACCACATGCTATTACAAACAAAACGGTCATTTGAAGCAATGAGATATTTTTTCCCAGTCAAATATATAACTTTTTTTATTCTATTCTTGAATTATCTCACATAATGGCATGTTTTATACTAATTATAAGGAATACAAAAGGTACTAAAATGTATTTCAGTTGTATAACAGCTCCGTATATAAAGCACAAAGAGGCTCAAATTCCAACACGCAGAGGAAGAGTGACTTCATTTGGTTTCTGCTATGTTAATGCTTTGGATTTTAAGTTGAGTGACTTTAAATCGCCTTTAAAAGTCTGACCATAAATTCGATGTTTAAAATGTCCTTTAACCACAGCATGGGCAGGAACCCATCCTCACACAGCCTAACACTTCAGTAGTATTTATTTATTGAATACATCTCAGTATCGTTCTTCTTGTTGGCCTTTTTTATTCTTCTCGGAAAATCTGTAGCACATCATCAACACACGTATTCTAAAGCCGCAGCGACAGCAATTTTGTGATGCGCTCATTATTAACTTTTAACAGAATGTAGTTACTTAAAAATCCACTGAGTATTAGTGTTAATACACAATGTCACGCTGGAGTGATAACATGTGAAGATAAGAGGATATCAGAGGAGACAGTGAGCCTGCTTCAACCATGGGAAGTGATTCATTTTGTTGTTATTAGACTGAGACAGAACAACAAAAGGGGATCATTTTCAGATAAGTGTTATATTTACAGTAAATCTATTACTATATTTAATTAACACGTCCCACTTCACACAACATCAGTGGTTTGACATATTAAGGAGAGGAGAGGAGAGGAGAAGAGAAGAGAGGAGAGGAGAGGAGAGGAGAGGAGAGGAGAGGAGAGGAAAGAAGAGGAGAGGAGAGGAGAGGAGTTGTGGTTGTGCCAAAAACTCAGCTTTCACATCACTAACCAGGATTTTATTTTCACAAAAAATCTCCATCTTTAGCTTTGAAGCTGAGGCTGAAAGAGAGATAAAGTGTGTATGTGCATGTGTTGTCACATGGCTGACGCAGCCAATCAGAAAACTGATTCAGGTTCACTTCTAAGTTTACTGGGTCAAGACAGATACAAGGAGGAGGGATTGCATGAGATAGAGGAAGGGAGGAAGAAGAGAGCATATACCAGAAACACATTTCCACTGCTGTAGAATCATCTCTCTTTTCCCACAATGTTTCTGTCGATCTCCGTCAGTTTCCTCGTTCTGCACTCTATCATTATTTTGTCCTCTTTTTTTCCCTTTCGCAATAAATGTTTTATTGTATTGCAATAAAACCCATTACCTCCTTACTGAATATACCTCACACTCTAAATATATCTGTGTTTCCTCAGGTTTTATGAACAAAGTTCCTAAAATGCACAACTCTTGCACTATACTACACAAGAAAATGAACAGAAAATATTTGGCAGACGCGTTCCTCCGAGCTTAGAATATTGTTTTTACTGTCTGTGAGTTGACATAAAATTACAATAGTTGATATAAAAATGTTCCTTCCAGCTAATATTCTTCACTGTTTCTGAATTCAGGTCCCAGGTGGTTCTAAGTAAATATCTTGCAGTATAGTGCTGTGGATTTTTGAAGTAGTTAAAAGTCTAAACACAGCATTCAAGTGTATTATCATGCCTAAATCACAATCATTTTGTTTACCTCTTTCCCATCTGTCGCTATCTTCTTTTCCTTTGCCCTTATTACTGTCTTCACTCATTCGCCTCATTCTGATGCAAAGACTATTATCTCTTCATTCTTGCATCTTTGTTTTATCCCTCCCAGTTCTACATTCTCTATCTTCACCTGTTCTGTGTTTGCTGTTAGTTTAGACAGCCAGCAGCATATTTGCACCTGTCACCGACCAAACTGTCAGTATTTAAGATATCAAGCAGGAGCTGAAAAAGATCCCGCTCACCGGTATCGGATGAGTGGAATTTGGAGATTTTGGAGGGTAAAAACACATACAGGACTAATTTGAGGGATGCAATCTTGCTATTTACTTTATATAGGTAGTGTGAAATTTAATAGAAATACACTGTATGGATGGGGGGTGGAAGAGGCAAAAGAACAACAGCAGATGAAACAGGCAGATGCTGTACAGGGACGAAAAGAAATCACAGGCAGAGAGATCAAGAGTGAAATATAAAGAGAGTAAGATACACTGAGAAACACAAACAGGGGAAATAATAATAGGCTGAGGCAGCCGAGAGATAAGAGTGAAATGGAGGCTTGATTGGGATGAAAATGAGATAACACAAATGAGACAGAGAGGAAGAGAATTGATATGCCGTTGACTGACAACACAAAGAATGCCACACACATTCCTTCATAAACAATTTAACTGTAGTTCCCATATAACACACCCATAAGTTATTCTGCACCATATGCTTGTCCCATTTACTCATGCTTTCACATGCAAGCAGTTCTGTGGCTATAATTTAAGAATAATTTGTTCCTGCTGTTTCATATGCCTGTATCTTATTGCTACCCATATGACCAAGCAGCGTGGCATTCAGTTTACATACGGCATGCCTCTATTTCCAACATCTCCATCAGATAACATGCAGCACAATCACACTCAATATTGGACTGGCTATTCTTTCCCTCACAGCACAATGTTTTTTCTGATTACCATCAGAGGCAATATGGGGCACCGCAATTCACTTGCAAATGCTGCACGTATAAGACCGTATTATGCTTTTATTGCCATCTGAAAACATTTCTAATATAAGGACGGACACAGGGGGGAGGAATAAGAAGGCACTGTGCTGGGTGCAGCCCTCAATAATACAATTTTGTGTTCAGCAGCAATAGAAGACCTCCTCCTGTGCTGCACATATACTGCACTGGCCTGTCAAACAGGCTTTTATTATGAGAGACAGTAAGGGAGAGAGCATCTGAGACAGCAGGAACAATTACAGTATTATTTGGGGTTTGGTTATTTCCTGGCACCCCGTGTCTATTTATGGGAACATGCAAGCTGCTGTGCGTGGTGGGGTTTATCCCGCGTCTCTTGCTGCATATTCTTCTTGGTTCACTGAGAAAACAAATGAGAAACATGTGCATTTCTTAAGGCCATGGTACACAGGCGACATGTGAACTATGAGATGGACCAGATAGTATTTTAATATTTATTTATATGTATGTTTGATTTTATGAAGGGCACAATTACCTTTTTTTGTTCTAATGTCAACATCAAACATTCTACAGTGTATACTTTTCCTTTATGTATGCATCGATATGAAGCAAGAAAAGCTTTTTGTGTATCCATGTGTTGTGAAACCTGGGCCGATGATCAGGGCGCTAATCCCTGCATTATTAAACGTGTGTAGACCTTTGTTTTAAAGGGTTTACGTCTACTTTGTCACCTTAAAACTAAATATTCTGAGTATAATATGGTGCCGCATGTGGCATTAACATGGCACATATCAGCAAACGTTGTTTATTAGATTTGTTTATGTGTTAATAATCCCCAACTATTTGTGTTGCTGGTACACCTGTTGTTTGGCAGACCTATTATTTAAATAGGAATATGATACTCAGTCCCTCAAGACTATAAACTATATAAAGCAACAGAAAATCAGACTTCTTCTTATCTTTGTGCTTGATTTAGGTTAATGGATTATAATGATCCGATACTGAACTGAAGCACAGCATTGTCATAACAGCAGCGGCTCAACTCCAAATTGGCCTTTTGACTTGAATTAAGGAGAAAATTATACCCAGAGTGCCAATTGGCGACGGACCAACCAGGTCCTCTCATGTCCAGCTAGTCTGGCCGGTGGATAATGTGGATTGGCTGCCAAGAGAGACGTGTTCCAAGAAGCAGGTTTTACTGTATTGTCAAGTACTTCATGAGTAAATCCAGGAAGCCTTTTTAAAACCCTGAATGTTTAACAATTGAAGAGGACGCCATATTTTCCTCAAACAAGTCTTAAAGATATCTCAGTAAGCCTATTTCTTGGACAGGGTCTGGACAGGGTGAATGCTTTGCCACCATTGCAGTGACTGAAGGCTAAAAGACCGAGGACTCCACCACTTTCAAAATTAATGTAAAATCTTTAATGAAATAATATCAACAACAACGAGGACATTTAACATACAGATCCTCGTATCTCAAGTAATTAGTACATGGCTATGCTGTAAAATCACCTCTTCAACCATAAAAAAGAAGTGTTAATAGCTAAAAAAGCATGTTAGGCGGTTGTAAACAAAATGAGGTTCCTAATTAAATTGGAGCCCTGTTTCAGTGTGTTACTGTGTTGACACGGTGTGAATAGGACTGCCTCTACTTTGACGGCCGTGTTAAATGTTATCAGCGGTAGAGTTGCTGACACGGAGCTGTGACATTGGCAAAGCCAGCGGTGAGGGACTGAAAAGGTGGGGCTGCTAAAAAATAATAATGAGCTGTTTCAGGTGCCTGCATATGAGCCATAAGCTACGGATATCATTACCATTTGTCAGTTGAACATGACACTTTTTTCATATAAATGAGTTTACAGCGCAATAGGGAACTCAATAATTAGCCCCCAAACAGAACAAATCCCGTTTGAATGACCTTAGAGCCACGAGCCATTAAACAGCGAGGACGCTGGAGCATTATTGGCTGATTGTGTCACGTAGTAACAAACTATCTTTAATGGTAGAAATACAACACTCCTTTCAAAAGTCAGTGAGCTGCAAGTAATACCTAAGTGTATGCGTTATCTATTTTTGAACATGTGAAGAAATTGTAACTCAGTGTAAAGGTTATTTTAAAGAATGAAACAACACTGGCGAGATTATAAATGGTATTATACAATTAGGTATTAGTGCATTACATTTCAAACCCTGGCATGTACTTTAATTAGTGTGATGGCTATTTTTAAACATGCAATAGTATATCTCATATCCCTACTAACTGTTACGGCGGCTGACTTCCAGACAACAATCAAGTGCATTGATACCGCTGCAGAGTTCATAGGCACAGACGTAAGTCAATGAAAAGTAATTTGCTGAGCGCCATAAGATTTAGACTGTGACACATTGTTTGATGTTTTAGCTCTCTACTGTTATTACTTTACTGAATATGAAATGACACAGTAATTATGAGGTAAAAGATTGGCAGCTTTAATTAGAGCTTATATTCATCCATATGAAGTGAACAATTAAATAACTACTGTCATTTCACACCCACGGTAATTAAAACATCAAACAGTGTGTCACTGTCCAAATACTTAGAAACAAAAGGATAGACTTAAATGTTCAACGATTTTCTTTTCTTTCTGTGAAATGCCGACTCCCAGTGAGTGTCAGCGGTGAGGAGCAGTGACGTGTTGACTGGTGCTGATATTCAGGTCTATTCATCATCGCTCCGTCATTTTAACATATTTTGCTCATTGTCGTGGCATATTGGGTCACGTGATGAAGCTGCGCCATCGTTAGGGATCTAAGTATTAGCCGTGAGTGTCTGCTGTGAAGAAAACCTATTGGTCAATCAAGATAAATCATCGTATAAAAAGAATGATGTGAAAAGAAATGTGTTTTTCCTTTAATCAGTAAAGGAAAATGAGAGTTTAATCCAACATGATCCCACTTGTAGGAATTCATAAGAACAGTATTGCAATATAAGATAATGAGAAAATAGCAGATTTATTATTGATAATGACCTTCTTTTACTATTTGACTGCAATACCCAGTGGTGGCTGGTAACTCGGCAGGCTTATGCATACACTGTGCTTAAAGTAGCTCTAATTTCATCCTGCAACTTCTCCCCGTCATTACTCACTTTTCACTGATGTATTTATAACACCAGGTTCTAGCAGATCGCTAGCACACGTAGGAAGAGGGCCAAGCTGAGCTGGAGGCGGCCCAGGAGGAGGCCAGATCGGTGAGCACTGAGCTCTTTAATGTGAAGAACTCTAATAAGGAGGCTTTAGTTCAATTAGAGGCCGTGAAGAGGGAGAACAAGAACCTGCAGTGTAAAGCACATCAAGCACGATCCTCCCGTGGTTATCTGTTACATTTATGTTCACGTTTAACCAATTTAGACACACTTGAATGAATTGATCTTACATCCATCTCTATTTAAGCAGGTTTAACATAGGTGGTTAAAGGACAACCCAGCCAAACATGCTGCTGATATCACTAAAGTACATTTAAATTTGACATTTATTGAAGCCTTCAGCTGGACAGTATAAGGGGAAAGACATGTTGCAACTTGTAAGAGTAGACTAAAGGCTTTCCTCTTTGACAGAGCGTATAGTCAGGGCTGAATCAGGTTCACCTGGTCCAGCCCCTAGAGATGCTGCTATCGGCTTATAGGCTGCTGGGGGATGTTTAGGATACAATGAGCATCTCTCTCCTCTTCTTTCTCTCCTTATGGATGCATTTTTATCTCTCCATCACACATTACTAACTCTGCTTCCTCCCCGGAGTCCTTGTGACTTCACGTCTCATGGGGTCCATTGGACCTGGCTGGGTCTGACGCCATGGTCTGATGCCATGGCCCTGCTGATGCCCTGCCCACTCCTCTCTACCTACATCTGCATGATGGATCATGGAGGTGTGGATCGTGGTCCATGACTACTACCAACTATTCATACACTCTGTCATATTCATTGAATGTGTTGTAACTCTGTAATGATTCCTTCTGTACACATGACATCTGTCCTTCTGTCCATCTTGGAGAGGGATCCTCCTCTGTTGCTCTCTTCCCCTTTTTCCCCCTGAAAGTTGTTTTTCTATTTATTGGGAGTTTTTCCTGATCCGATGTGAGGTCAAAGGTCAGGGATGTCTATATGTACAGATTGCAAAGCCCTCTGAGGCAAGTTTGTAATTTGTAATAATGGTCTATATGAAATAAACTGAAATGAATTGAACTGAAACTAGAACATTTTATTTCTTACACTTTAATATCGCTGTCTTTGCAGTATTCTGTCTAGACAAGTGTCATATTAGAGCAATTTATTTTCTGTCTGCAGATGGAATAATATGCAGATGCTTCAATACACGAAACGTGAAAAAGGTTATTTTACTCACCATCAGTAACATGCAAACTAGATAGCTTACTTTCAATTATTTGGATGGCATTCATCCATGACAGAAAGAAAATAAAGAAGGCTACACTTTATAAATAAACATCATCTTCCGCTAGTTCAGTTTTTTTGTCTGATTGTTTTGTCTGTCGCTGTCACAGTTGGCGATGTGCTAGTTGAACTATCAGTGAGTGAAATATTCATAACACAGCCAGACCAGAACATGTTGGTGTTGTCAAATGCCCCGCAAACAAAGATAACCTCAATCATTATTTTTTTTAAGAAAGTATAACAACAATGTCAGTAAAAGATGACATTTGAACTGCATATATGTTATCACCTCCCTCGTGCATTTCATCAGAGTGATTTATCGAATTAGGCTGCCATATTTGGGCTTCCTGGATACCTGTGACCACGAGGAGTCAGAGATTCTGTGTGTTCACATCCAGCTGAACACGGAGGTCAAGAGGGAAGCTGACAGGAAGTTGGCAGAGAGGGATGAGGAAGTGGAACAAATTAGGAGGACTCGCCAAAGGCGGATCGACTCCATGCTGAGCATCCTGAACTCTGTGGTGAGGAGCAGGAACAATGCGGTGTGGATCAAGAAGACCACAGGAAGAGAGAAAAGAATGGCAAGAAAATATAACTCGGCCGGGCCAATCGACAGGCTGTTGAGGCCCAGGAACAAGTTCGGAGTAGGTTATGGATCGTTGATTTAATATAGCTGGAGTCAAAAGGCTGCAACCAACAGTTCAAGTTATGATGCACAATCATAACTTCCCAGTGAAGACACATGAGTTGTGCTATTCCTTTTCTATTAATTATTGATTTTTTTTGTTCATCTATTTGTTTGTTTTCTTTCTGGACGACTATTGTTCTGTTTGCGAACCAAATTAAAATTGTGACTTTGTTTGAGATTCTTTCCGTCATACCTGGGGTGACCAATCCGTCAAAACTAACCAGCAGAGACTGATTATGGCTTCATTTTAAATTAAATTCCAAGACAAGAGTGTGCAGGAATGGGCCACAATGGGCACCTGCAACAGCACAGAAGTAGTGATGAAACCTGCCTTCAGGCTGCACTGTAGGAGGGAACAACAGAGGGAGCATCCATTTCTTAGGTACATCAGCGGTGGATAACACATAACACGCACACAGACACTTCTACAGTACACACAAGTACTGACATTGATTTGTACACGTGCACAAACACAGGCACACGCAATAGGTGGTCTGACAAAAGTGGTTTATTGTGCCTCCACGCTCCTCAGATTTCACTGTGTTGCATCAGCCAGCCAACTGTGTTTTTGCTAAATTAGTGTGCCCTGGTTTCCCAGAGCAAATGAAATCGCAGAGTATGCAGTGCTAATACCGTTTATATCTGAACCATGGCTGTGGAGTTTTATGTGGTTTCATCCCAGCTGTTACTACCCACTTCCCTGTTTCCATCCTCAGAATTATTTTTATATATTTTTAATGACTTCAAAGCAAAACACATTTTATAGACAAAAAAGGGGAAATTGTTTGTTGAGCTGGACATTTTTTAATATCTTCACCATATTCAGGATAAATATAGCAGCAAGCAACTATTTTCAGTGTAAAAACATAGAGGAGTAACGTTGACCTGAGTGTGTAGTAATCTGGGCTTCTCTGTGTAGTCACAAGTTTGTTTCATCTCTACTGATGGCGCGTCGTGTTAAAGCGCTTTGAGTGGTCGGAAGAAAAGTGCTCTACAAGTACACGTCCATCCCCATGTTAGTGCGTGTGAATGTGCCTCACTACCCATTCCAGGAACACATACTGTATACAAAACGATAGATTTATATAAGTTCATTCTAACAAAGTCTAAGACATAAGATAATATCACAGTTGTTATGCACTTTCATAAAGAATGCAAGATATAATTTTGTTATCCCTGAATACTATAGTAATGTGGGTGAATTAGTATATATATCTGTGTTTCATCAGTCATTCAGTGAGTCATATCATGTGTTGCACAGGTTTATCAGCATCATACATTAATTATACTTTTGTGGAAAGTCAACGGTTCACAGTCTTGCTAATATGTCTTCATATGTCACCTTGTTCATTTGGGCGTATGCCCTGTGGCCAGGTCAGATTGTCTGTTTTCATATCTCTTGTTGTCAAAGAGTGAGATCTGCAGACATGGAGAAACATTAATTTAACAGCCACAAGTATGACACAGGTCTTATTATATTTTGCAACTGCTCAGGATGGCCTTGCACACATTCCACTTCTGTCGTCTAACAACAGCAAAACAAAGTTGTATTCTTGTGTCATTAACATGTCAGGCAGCCAGATCTGGAGACAGAAACAGGCAGACAAATACATTTCATTGACAACTGCATTATTGATATCATTACTTCGTTGAATCCATCTGTTTGGAGGACGTTGACATGTATTCAGGAGTTTAACCCAAATCAGTCATATCAAATAAAACATAAACCCTAAACACAAAGTTTTCTGCCTAGCCAAAGTCTTGTATTGTGCCTCAAAACAAGTTCTGTGTTTGTATCGATGTATTTTTTCAAAAGCTTCTCGTGCTTGGGTGTCGGTGATAGCCGGCACTGTAAATGTTTCATCATTGTTCCTGGCTCCTGTCTCAATAAGTGCAAAAAAAAGGAAAGAAAAACATGTTTTCCTGTTCAAACTCAGAAAAAGCAGACCTTCTGCTGCCTGTGTGTGCATGCGGAGACGCACACATTCATGTGCACGACACCGACACACACCTCACTCTGCAGGCCTGTCAGCCCTCGTTTCTTCGATGAAGTTACAGTCTGTCTTTCATCATGGTAAAGAGAACGTGTTCAGGGCGCAGTGACAGCTCCACATACACAGCCACAGAATTAGGCCCAACCATGCTGCTATTTTTAGCTTTAACTGAATTTGTCTGATCGTTACTTTGTCGTCTTTAATCGCCTCTTACGTTGCACTGAACGCTCTTTCTTCTGGGTGCCGGCTTGTTTTGTTCTCGTCTGGTCTTATCTGCGACGCTTTGGTGTAGATTGTTTGTTTTTCTCATTTTCCACTTTATTCCATGCGATCCTATTATATCGTATAGCGGCACAAAGGGAAATGCGTACCACATGCTGTTGCAGTTACATACAGTGCCAGAATGCAACCTCCACCCCTTCACAGATATTTTTAACTCCTCTGACAGAAGTTTTTTTCCAACAGAACCTATTGTTGAGCTAGATTGGGAAAGTTGTGGTGAATTTCCTGCTTTCTCGTGTCACTTGTCTCTGTTCTGATGTGCTGTGTTTGATTTCCCCCCTGTGTTGTCTTCTCTATTTTAGGCTGCTTAAGCTTTTTACCCTTATTTTTGCATATTCCATTCCAAACCGTGCTGGACCACATTTGTTGATTCTCCTCTTTTCTGACCTTCCTGTTATTCGCTGTGTTTTTAGTTTCTCAGTATCAGGTGCACTGAGTGACAGTTATTGGTCTGGTGTCAATG
The DNA here is from genome assembly GCA_036178185.1 of Liparis tanakae. Lineage (NCBI taxonomy): Eukaryota > Metazoa > Chordata > Actinopteri > Perciformes > Liparidae > Liparis > Liparis tanakae. The sequence continues at coordinate 12,755,744 of CM070092.1, forward strand.
GCTCAGGCGTTACCTTTCTTTAAAGGCTGATCTCATTTCCTGCCACTCTTCCTCTTCGGGGTTAACGGCTGGCAGGCTCGTACACATCCTGGCTGAGGTACATGCTGTAGGAGGGGAAACAAAAAAGGAGCCATTGCTGTCATGGGAGCTAACAAAGATAGCATGTCTACGGCAGCATTTCACGGCATAATGTCCAATTAAGCCAGTTGATTACAGGTGTCATAAAACACTGTGCAGCTATGATAATCATAAGTCTTCCTTAATTGTCCAATAAAACCTGTCATTTTTCATTATTGCATCTCCCTTATGCAGTGTGTATTTGTGTCTGAGCCCTCGTTGATGAAAAGAAAAGCATGTGACATCACTTTTTCTTGTTAAATCGGGAGTTTTTATTTTACTTTGTAAACAAGCATTTTCACTGTTTGCCTCTCAGGAGAACAACCTGTGGTGCAGATTGTTTGAAACGTGACAGAAAGTGCATTTTGAGGTAAGATATGTGTAGAGTGTTAAAATATATGTCATTAATTAAATTGCTTCCTCCAGAAAGACTTATTTCGCTTGCACTTTCGGCTCGAGGAGCCCCATCCCAACGTTTCAGTCTGTGTGAAATCAGCTTATTGTTGTAGCTTAAGTGGAAAAGCCAGGCAGGAAATGAGTGTTTTTTTTGGACTTGGAAAAAAAAGATCACCTATTACAAGTTTATTAATAGAATTTGGTCTTAACATGTCTTAAAAAGTGTGTGTCCCTCACAGATGACACAGGGAATACATTTTGTGAGAAACATATAGTAGACGATTCCATAAGTTATGTTTGCCCTGCATGTGTAATACTGTATGCCACCTATATGTTTCAGAGGAACTGAGTGTTCTCCCTCACGTGTACAAGTGTTTAATCAGCTTTCATTAGGGAAACAAGGAGGTCTTTTTTCATACAAGTGGTGTGTTCACATTGCAGCTCAATAGCTATCAACAACGTCTCCTCTCTTCATCCACATAAGAATGATGTTCCTATTATTTTACTAAAACTGATTCTACATTTCCAGCACATTTCATGATCCACATAGCAGCTCGCAGGAGTAAGACCAGATGTTGGACCAAGCAGGTTTTACGCTCGGTTCCCTCTTAGGAAACCTGTTCATGAATGTCTCAATGTTTGACGATACGACTGTGAAGCCACGCTAGACTGACAGAAAGTATGACAAACTGCCCCTAGAAAATAATAAAATCCTTTTACCTGGCATTTAGATCCATAATGACAGTGAAATCAACTGAATCATGAATGATTTATTAAACGCCTTATTTAATAAAATTCAACCCTATGCAGTTCCTCGGAAATAACATTCACAGACATTCAAGTAAAACCATTTTACCATACGATTCAATTCCATAGCATCCAATAACGGCTCATTTTGACTAACTTTAAATCAATCCAATGTATGCTTCGGACATTTATGTTCAATTGTGAGGGTTGTTAAAGAAAAGCTCAGCTCAGACCTTCTTCCTGTTGTGTGTTGACTAGTGTGACATTAACGGTATATATCATCAGCATGCTGTTCACTGCAATATACCATTTGCACTGTAATGGTATGTCCCAAAGTCTTTGATTTTCCTGTCTGGCAGACTGACTGGGGGCCTCGAGTAGAGGGACAGGAAGTGTGATAAACTGTGCATGGACAGCTGGGGCTGATCTCTGGTGCCGGGGTACCAAACCACAGACTCAGATTAAGGGAGGCTTCAAGACTGTTCACTGCAGGGGTTGTTTTCCTAGATATAGAAAATAAGTGTTTAATTTCATAACTTATGACTTTTGACAGTTTCAAACTTCAAAAGCTGTTAATTAGCCATGCAAGCGGCCACTATGGTCGAGACTATAATTTGTTTTAAACTATTTAAACTGGTTTCCAGAAGGAGCCTTTAGGGCCACCAGCAGGTCACATGTTGGGATTTAAGTGAAATGTCTGGACAGCTGTTGGATTCATTGCCATTTAATTTGGTACAAGCATTTCACCAAACTATTGCAGCTTTAAGCATGCTAACGCGCTACGCTGAGATACTGAACATGGATAACGTTAGCAATTTATTTTTGTAATGTCAATGCTGGCAATTTAGCTAAAAAAACATTCCCAAAGCATGCCTAGCTAAATAAAGAGTACATAACTTATTCTAAGTCTTGTTTGTATGAGCCTAGATCAAGTCATCAAAACAAAAAGACTCTATTGGCTTTAAGATACATTACATAAGAAGATACCAAATATAATCACAACCTGATGTAAGGGCAAATATAGTTCGGAGGATACAGCAATTGACAAATGTTTCTTTTAATAAAAGAAATTAAATAAACAAGGTTGTGTGGACGGTGAAGTCAAAGAAGGAAACCACATAATTGAGGGCACTTAAAGTAAAGTACTCCTATTATTATTTTTGAATCCATGGTCGTCGCATGGGGGTGCGAGGCCCCGCTCATTGCAGAGTATGGGCATGACTCACGGTCACATGCAAGTCGTTATTATAGAGCAAGAGACTGACAGACACACAGCACAGCTCGCTTTTGTCGTTGTTAATCGAACATTTGGCCTTCATCCCCCCCCCATAAAGCAGAAACAATAGACACTCGTTCATGATTTCAAAACTTTGACTATTCATGCAGTACGGAACTGACTTTGAATTTCATACAGCATGTCAAGAACAGTCATATATATAATTGATTATATGTTTGGCATGACACAAATAAAATATAGGAAATGTAATGAATATATACATATATAATTAACATTTAAGGAAATGAAATGAATGTATACATAACAAGTACACACTTATGTGTGTGCGGTGACACACTTTGCACAGCCGGTGCTCCGCTTCTGTTTCTATCATTGCGAGTCGTACTGGACGTGCGACATTAGAGGACACACAGCGAGTGAACCGCAACACATATTATGAAACAAGGGTAAAGAAGGCTTTCAGTGTATTTATGACACATTGTTCACTTTGCATCTTAAGTCTCTGGTGACATCACCACAGCACCCTGCAACAAGCCACTCAACTCTTAAATAGTTAAAGGGCTTTAAAAGACAGATGTGGAGGACGTTGCATAGGAAGAGGCACTTTATTCAGTGCATCATTCCCACACGGCTCCATTCTCATATAACAAGTGGAGTCCCATATTTTCATTAGTCTTGTTGAGATACCCTTAAAAAATCTATATATTCAACCTTATATTACCTAGATTTGTCGCAGAACAATACAATATTCATTAATAATCTATGGTGGGGTGATAAAAGTGAGAGCGCTGTACATATATTGTCACATTAGAGCTGTACACTGTGGGAATACTTCTTCACAGACCCTTACATATTGCATGAGTACAATGACGTTAATGTTGTCTTTGTTCCCCCGTGACCATATTGGGATTACTACGTTTTAACAGATACAGAGCGCACACATGAATATATCGTTGTCCCAGACACTAAAGTTGTGTAACACTGTGAATCCTTAGATGCATACAGTGTTTTGATCACATATTCTACATGCTTGAGAAGCATTAGGAAAAGCTGTGTGCCGTAAAGAGGAGCATGCATTATTGTGGAGCAACATGTGGACTGCAAATTAACTTTCTCTTGTGTTTGTGAACATAAAAAACTATAGTTATTTTCAAATATATCACACATGTACACAATAAAGCTCATGGTAATTTTCATAGAGCTCCATACAAACTCATTATCTTGAGAAACATTTACAAGACTTTACTCCAAGAGTTGTCATGATTCACACCATAACACACACATCAACATCAATGCATTATGATTTTCTCACTTATTGACAGCCGGTGATGTTGAAAGTAAGACTGGATAACCCTCGGTGGATGCACATCCTGGCCTTCTAATTGAGAAATCATTGCCACCAGATGTTGTGAAATATTTCAAGTGGAATACTTGCAGAATGAGGAGTTATATGACAACGGAGATGACGAAGATGTTACTATATATGTGATTGATGTGCATAATTAACTGTTAACTCCATCAAGCAGTTTCCCTCTTTATCTTCATTTTCTTCTCCACTTCCACACAGGTTTAGTTGCAGATCTGCATTAAATACACACACACACACACACACACACACACACACACACACAGAGAGAGAGAGAGAGAGAGAGAGAGAGAGAGCAAACATAAACAAAAATGAATGCATGTAAATATGAACACATTTTAATTTTCAAAGATTTAAAACCGCCTGTCAAATACATGATACTGCACACAATCAGCTCAAGTGAGACTGTCTCCATGAGATTGACCAAGATCATTTGAATATTTTATATATTTTTACCCTTTCGTTGTAAATTCCGTTGCCCAGAGTGCCACTAAGGTCTCTTTCACTCGCCATGAGGATGATAATATGTAAGAATGTGGACGTCTTTCAACTCACTTGAACATAATGCAACCGAAGACAATGACAGATTAATTATAGAAGACTTTAAAACTCTAAAAGCATTTTTTTGATTGAACGTAATCAGAGCCTGTAGCGGCCCCTAGAGGTTGAGTTTCTCTTTACACCCTCAGTGAACAACCCTATACCTGATGTCATCCTGAGCCCGGTTGGACTGAGAGCCTTATCACAGGACTCAGAGGCCTGTTGGCCATCTGCAGCTTGTGATCCGTCTCAGGGTCCCACATGTTGCCTTTAATTCAATTCAATTCAGTTTATTTTGTATAGCCCAAAATCACAAATTATAAATTTGCCTTAGAGGGCTTTCCAATCTCTAAATTGTGGAAGATAATGACATCTGATGTTCTGGTGAACTCGACATGGGAGCGTTACTCAGCATGTTGCACAGCGGAGGCTAAACCCTGAGTCTGAATCTATGAGTGTCATTGCAACAAAAAAAAGCCTCATAAATCACCACTCTTTATTACTATATCGTTAAAGAGGAACTGACATATAAATCACTACGAAGTCTATATTATTCCTCATGGCTTTAAGGCTGTCTGTTTCCCAACATGTCAGTCTGGCAGACATAACCTCTGGATCCCTGTTATTATGAAAATCATAATATTTAATAACAGGGCATGGTATTTTAAACATCCAACATTTAAAGCTAGTATCTTCACAGAGTCACAGGATGTCTGCAGTGGGACTCACTTATGAATTCCATGTATAACTAAATACTAAATAACCTAGATACAGCATACACACACATATTTAGGTCAACAGTGTGACATGTGAAATAGTCAACTCATAAAGGGTGAATTTCCTGGTAACGGCAATCTCGATTAGTCTGTTGAGGACAGCGCTGCTAAATAAGAAATACAACCTCATCTGAAAAGGAACGCTGGCTAAATAGGCTGGTTAAAAAAGGATATATTGCAGAAGTCATCAAACCTATATAGAGTGAGATATTATTGATTTATGCTGAGTACAGCAAATTAGACAAAATGACCCACCAGACTGTGTCTCTCATACATCAGTGTGTCATCTCTCAGTGTCCTGACTCACCATGACACACACATGCAGCCACAAGGACAAGGCCTTCTGTAATGTGCTCAGAGTTATCAATCACTTGTTTATTCCTGCACATTCGTTGAAGATGAACCATTGTGCACACTTCATTGTAAAAGTCGTTTTTCTGTTAAAAAATGTGACCCAACAATACGATGGAGGATATTTTATTGTCCAGAACATCCGTGATGATTGACAAGGACAAGTACAGTCCTTGTAGTCGTCTCTGCGGTCACGCGAGACCAACGATACGCACGGTTGACAACGTGAACACGGGGTTTCTGACTCGGCTGATTGTGAGCAAGAGGAAACAAAAGCAGTCACCAATCAACACGCCAACAACGCGGCAGCTCAAGCCTCAACGATGGTGAAGTGAAGAGGAGAGAAACAGGTGAGTAAAGAAACTAATGATGCATTGTGGTGGGAGAAAGGAGAGATGACCCCCCTCCAACGATATCCCAGTCCTCTTCCCCTGTCCTCCTCTATGTCTTCACTCCCTCACCCTGCTCTACACATTTTGCTGCCTCACTTTCTCTCCACCCTTCCCCCTTCCATTATTTCAGTCATTCTCTCCCTCGCTCTCTCTCTCTCTCTCCCTCTCTATGAGCAGACAGGCCGAGACAGAGAGACTGTTGTTGTGCTTGCAGTCTGACACTATCAGCTCATAAATCCCTGTCAACAGCTTGTGTCTCCTCTCCTCGCTCGCTCTCCTCGCTCGCTCTCCTCTCTCTCGCTCGCTCTCCTCCCTCCCTCTCTGCCTCCACTTGTGAAGGAGGGGAGGAACCCAATGACCTGCCAGTGCGCGTTTGACTGGCACAGCCACAAAGACGCACACATCAAAAACACCCATTTAGTGAAAAGAAACACACGCACTAATACACAGAGGTATGCACATGGATGTGCTATATATATATATATATATATATATATATATATATATATATATATATATATATATGTATAAATATGGATGGATAGATAGATATATAGATAGATAGATAGATAGAACGATAGAAAGATAGATAGGTAGATAGATGGATAGATGGATAGAGAGAAATATGGGAAGATGGACAAATAGAAAAATGGAAAGATAGAAAGATAGATAGATAGATAGATAGATAGATAGATATAGATTGATAGATAGATATCAGATAGATAGATAGATAGATAGATAGATTGGATCGATAGATAGATAGATAGATAGATATAGATTGATAGATATCGGATAGATAGATATCAGATAGATGATAGATAGATAGATAGATAGATAGATAGATAGATAGATAGATAACAAATAGATACAAAGCCACGTTTCTATGATTCAACCTCCCTCTCTCTCCCTAGATCTTTCCCTCAGGCGATGTTTACCGGCAGACAGTCATCATTGACAAGCTACTTCCTGTGGTTGGGGGTAAACACCTGGGTAATGAGGCCACACTGCACAACAAGTCCCAACCCCTCCCCCACCTTTAAACCCCCACCTCAATAAGGTTTACAGACCTTCCTCAGTGCACGAGACACACGTAACACGCGTAAGGACATAGGGGCGTGCACACAGTCAGTCAGACACACACATGAACACAGACCCTGCGGAAACACAAGCGCAGACATGCATGCATATAAACACACACACACACTCAGACAGCAGCATGCACACATGCTTGGCTCAGACTGCTAAACAAGCAGAGAGACAACCATGTCCTCCAAAACTCAATATCCAGACTGACTTCAGTGGTAGACGCGCCACAGTGAGCTGAGGTGGGGGGGAGCCAACCGGAGTCAAGCGTCTTCTGTTCCCTCACCGTCACTAAGAGTTTGTTCTCCTTACAAACAAATCTCGCTCCATGTGTTGTCAGTTGGAAAACTCAGTTTGAACAATTTGCAGCAGGTCTATAACCTGGACTGACTGCAGTGGAAAGTTGTGCTGTGGGGAGGAAGTGTGGACTCGAGCTGTCGGTCTGATGGTTGGGGATGCTGTGCGCCACTGAAGGAGTTATCCTCTGTTGAATTGAGAGGGGGGGGGGGGTTCCACTCACCAACCTCTTAGCCTCATGTCACTTATGACGTGATAACTAATGTATAAGTGGCAACAGAGGAAACTTATCATCAAGTAAAATGTTGGTCCTCGTGGTTTGGTCAAACATGTCTGCCATACCATAACCGCAGTGTAAAGATAAGTCAATGACCAATAAGAATGTAATCTAATAAAACAGCTTGTTATACTATTGGCGGTATCAGTTGTTTCCCCAGACTCAGACTCTGTTCACAGTAAACTCAATGTCCCCTGAATACATTTAGTTTGCCTTTAAAAGAGCCCGGCTTATATTTCCTTCTGCCAGGCGAACACATTACAGATGTATTGTTGACGCACTGGACACACAGGGAGGAAACTAATATCAATCTTCTCATGTAACTATGGATTTGGCAGCATCCACGGTTACTATTCTTCTTTTTTTCTTCCAAGTTTGTATTCCTCTCATTTTGGACGAACATATTAATATGCACACATTCTCAAAGGCCCAAAACTGAGGATAATCGTTTTGAGGCAAATGTATTTATATAGCGATATTTACCCGATAGCTACAACCAATTGCACATTGTCATGCCACTCGTGATCGGTACAACGTGCTGTTATGCAAACTACTTTTGTCACAACAAGAGTTGCATCTGACTCAAAATATGATGTACATATCAAAGCTTCAAGAATGTTCTGTGTCAAAAGCACGAGAGTGCAAGTGATTCATTCAATGAATCATCTAACTGTGTTATCTCTGGACAATACGGCGCAGTCTCCGTCTCATGTGTCACACGAGCAACAGGGAAGCCTGTGGTGATTCATCAGCTCTGCCAGAGTGACACAGCTTGAAAACCCTTCCAGCACTTTTAGTTTTGCTGAGGTTTTAATGTCCTTAGGACATCCAGAGAGAAACAATATGTATACATTTTGTATTTCTGCGTGCACTCTGGCTCTGCATGTGTCTCAAAGTGTATGTGTGTGTGTGTGTCTGTGTGTCTCTCAGTGCGTGTATGTGTGCGTGTGTGTGTGGCCCACACATGTGTCCAAAGGAAATGGCTGACAGTGAAAAATGTGACCAATTCTAATTTTAATTGCCAATGAAAAAAAAGGCCTCAATATTTATGGGTTCTGTCCAGACAGACTGACGAAAAGGGTTTAAGCATGAAAGGATATTCCTTATCACAATTAAAAAGTGCTTTAACACGACTGCAGCCCTTTGAAATTAGATTAACAGTAATATTGGACAGATCGGCTCTGGCTCTGAACAATGGAAACTGAATGGTGAAAAAAAGTATTATTTAACTGAGCCAAAGGTAATGTCTCCCTTGTCTCTTTTTTGCCTTGAATCAGCGTCATGCTATTTTTTGATAGGTTTTCTTGTGTGGAACCACTAATTTGTTCTTTCTTTTCAACATGAAATTACTTCCCCAGTACATGAAAAATATGCCTGGAGTCCAACCTAGGGATGTGATTGAAGCAACCAAAGAAGAAAGGGGGGGGAAAAAATCTAATTTAAGAGCCCAATTTTGAATCTTTATTAAAGCATTTGAAGCCTGGAGTGAAGAAAATATATCTTCTCTGTTGTAGGCGCGTCACAGTTGCTGAGAAATTATTATCACGAGGAACGTTGCGTTCACATGCACGTCTTGAATGTAAGAATCTGATATGTGTGTACCGGACATCTACACATATACACACAGAGTGAAAGACACGCAAACAAACAACTCCATGGGAAGATACAGGGCTGCAACTAAGGGCTGTGTAATTAGAGAGAGAGAGAGAGAGAGAGAGAGAGAGAGAGAGGAGAGAGAGAGCTTAACCCCAGGCACAGAGAGAGAGAAGTAGAGGTGACAAAGTTGAGAGAAATCTCTCCGTGTTACCCTGAAAGAGAACAGAGGGCGAAAAAAGCCAACAGAGAGCAGCTGCTGAAGATTTACGTGCTGTAAATAATTCATGTAATCAGCTGTAGGAGCACAGAGAGAGATAGATGGAGACAAAGACAATAAGAGAAGAAAAAAGTCTGCGGGCTGCAGAGTGAAAGAGATAAAGACACACAGGTATTGTATAGTTTAATAGACGACAAAGAGAGATTGTAACACTTACCCCGGTAACATTCCTGTCTAGACCCAGTGGACTTCCCCCTCTGACTCTCTCTGCCACACCTGAAAAAACAATAACTGTGTTTACATACATTGCTCTCTAGTTGCACGCACAGCTTCTGATGTCTGCTCCCAGGTATCGAATGACGACTAAACCTGAAGGTAATTCATATTCCCTTTGAACTGGTTGTCTGTCAGCTTCTGACATCATGTATCGGTCTTCCTGAAGGTTTGTCCATGTGTGTCACAGTGATCACAGTGTTTATGGCCTGTGATGACACGCAGATCAGGGCCTTTACAACTTGATGTGTATTTGCTTTTCATTCATTTAAAAAGCCTCGCACCAGTAATGTTTCGTTTGAGGTCAAACTGTCTTGCATATGTTGGTGCTTCCCACTGTACTGGTGTGTGTGTTTATGTCACACACCAGGCACGTACACAGATAGAGCCCACAACATAAGTGATCCAAACTATAGTTTTTAGGCTTCATCCCTTTCAATAAAACATTTTACCTGCTTCTGAATTTCTCTTGGCTGTTGATGACGATCAATATCGCTGATTTTGAAAATGACGTCAGAGGACAATACAGATCTGTATCAGACCGGCGACGAGGGCGATACGTGGCTGGCATGATGACACATTAGCCAATCAGAACGCTTGTACTGTTGTTGCCATATAATTTATTTATACTTTATCCATAAAGAAAATGTAAGCTAGCTGTCTAATCCTGCCCAGAGGAAATGCAGGTCGAGGACAGCATCATCAATGTATTGCTGCTTATGCTTCAACTCTGTCAGAATCTTTTTTTGGCAATGCGTGCCCTTTTTGGGGTTTGAGCACCTGCCCCCTAAAATGTTTGTGTATGCGCCTGCCACACCGACACACCGACACACACACACACACACACACACACACACACACACACACACACAAACACACACACACACACACACACACACCAGCGTTGCTGTAACAGACCGACATGTTTCACAGGTTGACCACAGTGCAGTAAGAACATCAGTGAGCTTCCAGGCATGGGAGGAGTACAGGTGAACAGTTAACGTCATGCAGCCTTGGACAAAAAATAGGGTGAGTAATGAAATGTCTGACTCCTCTGATAAGGTATTTATGGACTGTAGCTTCATATGCTGATCCCCGCAGGCAATATTCTGAATATTATTATGGGAGCTGAGCTGATATAGAGAGCAAAACCCCAACAGCAAACATATTACATATGTAACTGCAATTATATATAACTACAGCTCACCATGTTTGAGTGTTCAAGTTTTATTTTTAGTATTCAGGTTGATTAAATGCATGGCAAGTTAATAGCCATACGTTATTAAACTTTCTGCAGTACTGCCTTCTAATACATGTATTGTTTACTTCACACAACCTTTGCAGTATATAATCCAAGGGTAAACATATTGGAATTTAATTTTAAGGGTTGACTTATCTAAGCTGAAAGAAACATTAAAGCAAAAATCTATTTACGGTTGCTGGAATGCATAATCGGACAAATTCAAAATAAAGTTTTATAAAAGACCTATCCAGGTAACATTAACACAATGTAATACATCAGAGGTCAATTTAGAGTCTGATTCTCTGCCATGATATCACCACTTGTCTTGCTCTCCTTCAATCTCCTTCCCCCCTCCACTAAAAACAATCCTATACAGATTAAATCATTAAACACATAAAAACAACGACTTCATTGCACTCTTTCTTTGCTCGGTTGCACTCGGATGCCCAGCATCTTGTTGAGAAGGTGCTGATCCTAAAGGTCCCATGGGTTTGGTGGACTGGACCAGAACCAGTGGAAATTGCAAACAAACATTGGAGCTGTTGTGTCTGATGTGAGCGCAAACAACTTCAAAGCCCTCATTCTCACACAGGCCATTGTGCATGAAAGAAAGTGGGAGAAAGTGTGAAAGTGAGTGTGTGTGTGAGAGAGAGAGAGAGAGGGAGAGAGAGAGAGGGAGAGAGAGAGAGAGATTGCAAGGCCTAGAAGGTGTTTCAAAGGCATTACAGCATTAGATTTATGAGGGCATTCGCAGTAACACTGGTAATTAAACAAAGTCCCAGGTCCTGTCAAAAGTTCATTTTAGGTCTTCCTGTGGCGAGAGAGTGTGTGAGGAAGGGAGGCAGGGAGAGTGTGAGAGTGTGAGAGTGGGTAAATCGAGGTGAGATTGGTGGACAAGAGAGAAACAGAGAGGCATTGAGATCAAGAACCGGAGAGCAGAGGACACAAACAGAAAACCATTTCATAAACTAGAATGGGCACTCGGTAGAGCGCATACCTTCGCATATCACAAGATTGAATTATGAACAATTTGGTACTAGTTTTACGCAAATCGGATGCCAATTAACCGAGATATCGCAAATTTACGTTTTTCACCTTTTCGTGACCTTGACCTTGACCTTTCACCCAATCACTCCCAAAAACTAATCGATTGTTCCTTGGGTCATGACCAATCATCCCACCAAGTTTCATAAGAATCGGCTCAGTTTTGTCTGATTTAGACGAATAACAATTTTTTCACCTTTTCGTGACCTTGACCTTGACCTTTGACCCAATCACTCCCAAAAATTAATCGATTGTTCCTTGGGTCATGACCAATCATCCCACCAAGTTGCATAAGAATCGGCTCAGTTTTGTCTGATTTAGACGAATAACAAGTTTTTCACCTTTTCGTGACCTTGACCTTGACCTTTGACCCAATCACTCCCAAAAACTAATCGATTGTTCCTTGGGTCATGACCAATCATCCCACCAAGTTTCATAAGAATCGGCTCAGTTTTGTCTGATTTAGACGAATAACGGACGGACGGACGGACAAACGGACAAACGGACAAACATATTCACAAATAAATACACGCCGGCCAAAACATTACCTTCTGCATTTTCAATGCGAAGGTAACAAAGAAAAAAAGGGGGGGGGGGGGAGAAACCACTTATGACACAACCAACAATTCAAAGAGCAACCGAGAAAAAGTGTTACCAGCTCTCCCCCCGCCCCTCTGTCTCTCCACCCCATGGCCTCAGCCGCCAAGCCCACACCACACTATGGGTCCCTGGGCTTTTTGTAATTGCTGGGTGTGTTCTGATCCAGCACTAAAGTCATCGGCTGTTAAACCCCATTCCTAATTAGTGGTGGGAACCAGAATGAAAAAGGGAACAAGCAGATCGGTCGAGGAACAATTAAACATCAGTGAGGGAAAACAATATTTTAGAATAATCATCATGGCGTGCGATGGTGCCGCACAAGGCACGTGATGTATCGTCGTGGTGCTGTGGATTTCAACTCAAATAACCGAGAGTCTCCTCTTCCTCTCTGTTGTAGCCTTCTCTACTTGATACACTATTTTTCATTGTTGTTTTGGATACAGGGATGGACTTGAATGGAAGGCATGAAGTGAAATTCATCTTCGCAACAACGGTGAAGCTTATTTTAGAGAAGCAAATCTAGAGTAAAATGTAATGAGATGTGTAGTGATATGGGTGCACACATCTTTATCTTAAATAAGAGGTGATCATTTTGGTGATTTATAATGCTTTTCTCTTTGGTGTGTGTGAGACCACATCAAACAGAATGTTCCAGTCAGAACATATTGTCTAATTACTAAATAAAGATATGCATCGGAATTTCTTTAACTATTAAATATTCAATCATCAGCTGACAGATGTTTTGGGCGAGAAAAGCTTTGAAGTCTACAAATGTGTTTAAAAAATACATATTAACATGCAGCACAGTATGTGTAATACATGATGCTAAATCACATTATTGATACTTGTGTGGTCTTTCCTTCAGTAAATGACACACACACAGAGAACCATACATGCACAGTGACGGCACCAATCTGTGAACTGCCCCACAATGCACTGCGTCGGAGTCTCTTTCGTACGATTTTGAGCCAAGCTAAATGCTTTTAAATGTTTCCATACGAGAAAAGTTACCTTTTAGAAGTCTATCGAAATAGCGCTTGTTTGTAAATTAGCTGTGATAGTTTCCAGAGATGTGAGGGAGCTGCTGGCGGGAGCCTTGACACACGCCCGGCTGGAGGTGGAGCGTACTTCAAAGATAAAAGTCTGCTAGTTAAATAAAATGTGTTAAAAAAAAGGAAGAACGCCATTATATCAATGGATTGCTCGGTACACCCATGGTGCATTACAGTAAATGCGCCAATAACAATCTACATTATTTATGACACTCATGACACTCATTTCTTTGGTTGCTGATCTACTGAAGCTATGATGTGGTGGATATCATGTTATTCCATCAGAGGTTATTCCTCTGTTCGGCAGAGGCCCATTCAGCGACAGCCGCTGACTCGTCGACAGACTGGGTCCGATGCATCGTGGCGTACATGTTGCACTCGATAAGCTTCAGCTAACGACAACAACAGCTCCTTTCAACGCGAGGGAATTGATAAAAAAATTCATAGAATACAATCATTGTTGGATGTATTGGTTTTATAAAGTCTCTAAAAATCCGGATCTGAGCAGATCAAACCAGAGCCCTCGTTGGAAAGCTACAACAGGATAATAAAGCAGGGGACATATAAAGTGCGTGTAAAGACCGTAGAGTTCCTGACATCTTCTAAGAATAGTACTTTGAGTAAATCTCTTCCAATGCGTATGAAAACATGTGCGCTGGTGATACTATTAGTTCAGAGACAGGCTGTAAGATGTGGCACAGTGATACAGCGATCCATCATCAGCTTGCTGCACACAGACTGTTACGGTGGATTTATGTACGTGTTAATTGATCCAAGCTGCGAGCATGCATTTAGCTCTTCAATGAATATGAGTTTGTGATTATGGGTCGCTGTTGGAGCAAAAGTAAAACTCTCCCCAATGGTTGAAATATGTGTTTGTGTCTCACTCTTTCATCCCCTGACTTGTCTTTTCTCACTGCTAGTCCCAGTCTTATACTTCTCTCGATAACGGATTGTTCTTGTCAACACAGTATGTCTCACCGTTATGTTGGAAGCCAAATGTGCTGACTCGCAGCACGGCCGCGGTGTCAACACACTGGAATGCCCCTACATCTGTAGCGGGGGTGGAAGGGCGACTTCATGTTTGATTGATTGACAGCTGGCGAGTCAGGCCACTGCGTGGTGGAATGTGTGCAGAGAGCCAGAAACAAAGCAGAGCGAGAAGGGGAGATTATGACTGATTGACGGCGCCTACTGAGCAATTAGAATGAGATTAATTGGTTGGTTGTCACTTCATTGGTCTGTTATTAGCCTAGCTTCTCCTCTCTGGAAACCATTTAAATGCACGCTAATTGACGTAATTGTTCTGAAGACGACGGAACTCCTGCGGTATTACAGAACCCACTTTGCGTTTCCTCAGTGGGTTAACAATGAGCTAAATGGTAATTGACTAAATGTTACAATTCAGAGAGAGGAGGAAGCTGCGAGAGAAAGAGATGAAAGTCAGCAGGAGGGGAGTAAGAAAAAAAAACGAAAAGAAAAGGGAGTTGAAAGCAAGAAGAAGACACAATATCGTGTGTGTACTCAAGTGTGCGTGTGTGTGTGTGTGTGCGTGTGTGTGTGTGTGTACAGTATGCGGTCATGGAAAGCTAACCGCCTGTGCTCTAGGACGACATGCCTCCACTATAGCTGGAATGCCTCGGTATCACACGCACGTTCAAAAGGTCAGGCTGGGAAATTAGAGCAGTGTTTAAAATGACCTTCTTAAGATACTTGTATGATTACATAATAGGAGAATAGATTGATAGTTAAAAAGTGCGTAGGATTAAATAATGAGCCATCCAAAGCATTGACACATATCACATCATATAGCTCAAGCTCATTGTGTATTTATGATCTTAATAACTCTTAATAACACTTTAAATGCCAATACTGATTTTAAATATTTAAATGTGTGATAAATATTTGATTAATTGTGTAGAATTAATCCAAAACATATTGCATTATTGTTAAAGAAAAACTGTTCCCCCAACTTTGCAAGATGGAGCTAACTAGGTCCTTGGAACAGGACCTAAATAAAATAGAAATGCTTGTGTAAAGTAGAATGTTACATTATGAGTGTGACTTACAATGACTCTAAAAGTATCATCAATCCAATAAATTAACCGTTTATTCATGAAAACATAGTTAGCATGTCTTGAAGAAATTACATGTAGAAGGTATGGTTGGTGTTATTTAAAAGCTAGCAAGAATACAATTTAAAATATAACCAATCAAAAAACACGGCCCAGAGTTGCAAACTGTTCTCCAATGAAAATGGACACGTTCTCATCTGAACTCTTTACTTGCCGCTTGATGATAACTTTTAGCATCACTTTCAAACTCAATGGGTAACCCAGCGTGTCAACATGTAACACTCCAATAAACATGCATAAACATGTGCTTTACTTTGTGAATTCAAACAAAACTGATTTATTAGGTTTAGTCAACAACACAAACAACCAGTTGGGTTTAGGATAAGGTTCACCTTAAAAATAAGGATCACAAAAGTTAGGAGGTAAAAAAATAAACAATGAACATACGGAATACATAACTTCAAAATAACTCAACGATACTTTGGGGGTTTTCAGATCACCAGCGCCGGGTTGAAAGTCCTGTGTTTGAAAGTCCGACGCTAAAGAGAGCCATGTGCCTTGGTATCAGATGGCGAGGGGCAAAGCGCCAGTATTTCAGTTTAATCGCTGAAAAGGCTGGAGAGCCATAGATACCAGACTTTTTTCTTTTTTTGTGTTGTTGCCACAGTGTTATATTTAGGCTATCAACATGTCATGATAATTTCAACAAATACAAAAAATATATATTTATTTATTGAAAAAACATACCCTAGCGTTAAGAGACATATATATATATATGTGTGTATATATATATATATATGTGTATATATATATATATATATATATATATATATATATATATATATATATATATATATATATATATATATATATATATATATATATATATATATATATATATATATATATATATATATATATATATATATATTGCTGAACATGTTTCCCGTCCAGTACTGTACATCCCCTAAAAAGATAAAAGATCCAGCCACCACCTGGAAAGAATTACAGTTGGTTACAGTTGGCCATATCTTTTCCCCAGTGAACAGGAAACGGCTTATTTCTCCTGAGTAGACCGAGTCCCTGCTAGGGAAGTGGCTAACCACATGAAGCTAGTGTGATCCTGTCTGTTTACACACAGTAATTTGCACAGGTGAGAGCGGCTGGGCTGCTGGGGTGAATACAGCGGCGCCTTGTTTAGTCCCCCACCACTGGGGGATGGAGGTCGTTTGGAGAAAGCCATGAATTCATTTCATTCATTGATCGCAGACTAAGATGTGTCCATGTTTGAAATCACACATGCAAAACAAATATTCCGAAACAGTTTTAAAAATAGAGTTAAATGGATTTATTTCACGGTGCGAGCGTTCCTGTAGGATCAGCATGGCTATAACACAGTGTGGAATCTGTATTTTAATTATACATACAGTGTGGCCGTACGGCACAGGACGCACATGCAGCAGTTTATTGAAGCTTGGTTTTTAAACCTTCCATTAAAAAGTAAGTTTTCATTCACAAAAATGCCTCAAGCTAAACATGTAAAAACAAGTTAATACCGCTATCACCTTTTTTCCGATGAATGAAGTGATAGAGGTGGAACAGAGGCTCAGTGCTCAGCTTCAAAGCAAAAATCTTGTGAGTTTGATCCTCAACAGGGTCAATGGGGCTTTTATTTGAGTTTGCCTTTTTCTTCACCGCATATGTCTATTTAGCTTTTAACCAGGTGTTCCAGTTTCCCCAGTTCAAAGACATATCAGGTGAATTGGACTATAAAACAACCTCCCTATAGCAAGGCAAGGCTCCAAATGTATTTCAGCTGCATAAATCACAGTCACATTTTATTTGACAAATAAGCTGTTTTTGCAAAGATGATTTGTCTCCTGAAGCTATTTCAATCTTCCGTTCACTCGGCCCGGGACCTTCTCTGGCCTTTCCTGTGGTCAAGCGGTCAAGCGTGTTCATTCGGTCTCCTGCGTAGACTCCAGGTTTTGTGCTAATGTCGCGGAGCTGTCGCCGGTGGGGTGAAGAAGCACAAAAGTGACAGTGTGGCACGGTCACATGGGCCCTGTAGCTACACACAAAGACACACTTGTAAACACACTGGCGTCCCTCTCCGCATCTCCAAATACTCCCCTATATCTATTTTGAGAAAGCATCTGTCCTGGTCTCTAATCTTTTCCCATAAAACAATGCCCACGTATCTTTTTAGTTCACCGCCCTTTAAATCATATTGAAAACATATCCACTTGTTTGATTCTCACTTTTTCATTCTGCCTCCATCGTTTCAAGCAATCTTTCCCATCTCCTCTATCTCTCTTTCCCTCTTCAAGGTTACTTTATTCAGACTTTTTTTTAATCTTCTGCATAACAACCTACCCTCCTTCCTCCTGTGGAGTCGGCTCAGTTATGAGGTTATTCAGACTTGTTTACAACTCCCCCGCCCTCTCTCCTCCATCCATCATTCATCCGTCATCATTGCTGATCGTCAATCATTGAAACAGCCGTTCCTCCATCTTTTCTCATCTGTCTTTAGTAGCGGTGGTTTATGCCTGCTTGACTCTCTGCCATGCTTTTTACTGACCGTTATTGCCTTTTTTGGACTACCCACCTTCAACTCTTCAACCTGTGTTATTTTCTACAACTTCCTTCCTCCTTTTTCATCCATCCATCAATCACTTCAGAGCTCGCTATCTATAATAAATCATTACTTTTTTTCTGTCCATCCCTCCATTCTCCTCTCACCTTTGCTGAAAGGTACCTCTTCCATAATCACTATTCCACCCATCACTCCCCCTCCCCTCACTCTCTCACTCTCTCTCTCTTAGATAAGGTATTTGAAGTTTTTGGGGTTTGTATATTTGGAATTTTAGTCCCCTTCTTTTCCCTTTCCTTCCATCCATGTCTCAACACTACAAGTTAATGTGCAGACTGTATGCAGCCCTCTTCTAAGACCATACACAGACAGATGCTGTTGTCGATGCTTATTTCTCTCTCAAGATGAAGGTTGCAAAATCAAAATCAAAAAAATATCTGAAATATCTGGTGGGACTGTGTGTGTCGTAGGGGTTTTGAAGAGAGGCTGCATGTAAGACCAACATAGGCACAAACACACAGTCACACACACAAACCCACACCCACACTCACAAACCATGTCAGGCGTCCGTCCGTCTCCCCCTTCAGAATGTATTCCATTGAATTGATTTATGCAGCAATCCCCTTTTGAATCCAACTCTCCCCCCGTTCCTCTGACTGACCAGCTGCCTTCTTGTTTGTTCTCAGAGTGCAAACGTCCACAGACCTTGGGCAACAATGTAAGGATGGATGAGCGGAGCAGCCAGAATCACAGCTCAAGTAATAACCTGATTTTGCCTTAGTTGGCTTTGATTTAAGAAAAGGAAGAAGTGTGTCAGAAAAAACAGCAGGAGCTCTCCTGTTTCGATTCAACGGCAGATTTTTTAACAGAGAAGCGAGAGAGAGAGAGAGAGAGAGAGAGATGGAGACACAGAATGAAAGGATTGGGGAAAACTAAACAAAGAAAGATAGAGACAGTGAATCACACACTATGCCAATAAAATGAAGTGAACTGACACAAAGAGACAGAGATACCAATGATGAGTGCGCTGCATAGGGGAAGGGAGAAGGGCGTGTGGGAAGGTATTACCAGGGAATTCATTTTTAATAGTGTTGAGATCAGCCGTACCAGAAGCTCAAACAGAAATAAATGCCTTGCCGCCATTATTTAAAACCTCCTTCTTTTTCATAGGAAATGTAGCTAAAGTGTGTTTATTTCTCCTAACAGGAAGGATGTTATCAGTCAGCAAACATGACAGTGTGCCAGTGTACCTGACACCAGAGAGCAACAGAGACACTCTGACAGCAAGACAGGCAGGGACAGAGAGGCTTATGGGTAAATACAGCATTGCAGTCACTAACACCTCACACACACACGCACACACAAACACACACACACACACACACACACACACACACACACACACACACCGCCAGTTGATTACCCCAGGTGTCGGTATTCACACATGAGGAGCATTTGAATTTTTAAACTCCAAAAACATGTGTCAGCCCTCACCCAACTGTCTGTCACCCTGCAACGCCCTGACAATACCGCAAGCACAATTAATGTAAAGCTGGGTGGATGTGCCAATTTACCCTCAATTTCCTGCTTACAGCACCAGACTTTTCTTTCAAATGTGTATTTTTGGAGCATAATATATGAGGCGTGCCATTTCCCCTGCCAAACGCATCTCCATATCAACGAGGGTGTCCCAATTTGCCAATTTGAAGCACATCCCAATCCCATGTTTACTGTAAAACATTACAATCTGAGCAGCTATATTCAAATGTGTGCCTCCATATAAAAAAGGGGGCATTACATTTGGACGCTCAAGTTGTTTTTTAGTGTTTGTTATTCTTATGCAATTCATTCTCGCCAACGACCCAATGTTGAGGTTTATCATTTGTGCAACAAAATTACAAAAGGTTCAAGAATATGTTCAGCCTTTTCAATTTATTTAATATTTTATCTTAAATCTGTCTTGATTCTGCATAAAGATGATTTTTTTTAAAGTTGCACCTAACTGAGCCTGTCTGCTCAAGAAGAGTATCCAGAGTGATGAGATGAAAAGTGATGTATCATGGCTGTTCACGTTTTTGATACATTTGCTTGGCATCCAGATAATATATGTGCGCGTGGAACTCAGAAGTGATTCTCTATTTGGTTGAAATGAGGTTGAAGTAGAGCCGAAATCCGAATGGCACAGGACTTTATCTCAATTTATGAGAATGATATAACTTAAATAGTTCCAACAACCTTTGCACAAATCATCAATGTTCAGCTTCTGCTCTGTTGAGTTTTTGTTTCAAAAGTTTTACAGTAAGTTCATATTCCAACCATCAGTTTCAGAACAGTTTGGAAAACACGTTCAACGCTGTGGTTTGAATAAGTAAAATAGCTCAACAACCACAGAGGAGTTTGGGTTTGGATGTTGTTGTTTTCTCTTTCCCAGGAAGATGAAATCATCATGCACCACGCTGACCGTGTGCAAAAAATATAATGAATCAAAGTTGATTTAATTAACATACGATTCTTTTGTAATCAGAACAGCTGCTGCGGTTTCTGCTGGAATGTAAAAAAGAGAAGAAAGAGAGAAGAAGGAGAAGGACAAGAAAAACAAAAATACACTGTTGTTCTGTAAGCCTGCCTTTGTTTGCCCGTGGTTATGCTTTCATCTGTTTCTGTTGTTGCCTTTCCGAATGGTAAACACTCAACATCTCTGCCTTGCAACTGACCGAGCTTTCTTCACTCTGATGCTAAAGTTATTTGGGAATTCTTTCTCTCATTCTCTCTCCATTTTGGTCGGAGACATCAAACTGTGTACTAACATGTATACTTAGTATATTGCTATACAGTATTTGATGAGCTAACTAAACTAAAGCTGATTAAAGAATGACTCGTTACATTTTAACCTTGTGCATTTAACATAACAGTAATTAACTAGTAATTGGGCATGTAAATCAACATCAAGCCATAATACATACTGCTTATTTGAGGAGCGTGTCCACCATTTGTGTTGCAAGCTGTGGTTTGTTTACATATTAAGCAAAGAACACTGAGACAAACTGAGTCAAACTCAACGTTTCAAAGTCAAGTAATGGTTATTTGAGTTAGAAATGTAACAGGTACAACATTTCTATTGATTGCCTTTTGCCTTCTTTTATTCAACCATCTGTTATGAATACACATATGAATATATTTGCATTAGACATCAAACTGTATTCGTACAAATACTACACCGCAGAAGTAATTCACTTTCTGTTTTATATTGAAAGGTAACAAGGTCACTTTTCTTCAATTAAATTGTATGGCTGATCAGTGACTTCACATTAGACACTTTTCCAAGCATGAAACATTTCACGGTCTTCTAAAGCTTCTGTGTGCTCATTTTCACTGTGTGTGTGTGTGTGTGTGTGTGTGTGTGTGTGTGTGTGTGTGTGTGTGTGTGTGTGTGTGTGTGCATGTGTGTGTGTATCAGAGCAGTAAATGCAGTAGATGAAATGTGCAGTTGTAACACATTTAAGTCAGTGGTATTCTTTCCTGCACCTCTTCGTATTATCATGGGCACTCACAATGACTCAAATTAAAAGTCCTATTAAGCCGACAGTGTAATCCCTCCATTGCATGGAGCGCCTTATTCTGCCTGATTGTGGATTAGAGAACACTGAGACCCTGTGTTGGTGGTCACTGATGTATAACACCTCATAAAGTTAATGTGTTGTGTGTGCGTGCGTGGGTTTCTTGCTGTGCTGGTGGTCAGCATTGCATGTGTGTGTGTGTGTGTGTGTGTGTGTGTGTGTGTTGGGGGAGGAAGGGGGGTTATGTTATACATGTGGATAATGTGCTTCTTTTCTTCCTTTGTAGTTTCCCGGTGAAGGGGAAAATCCCGTTGAGGTGGTCTTCTCGCAATGTGGACTGTATAGACAGAGGGCTGTAAGAGAGGAAACAGTGAATTAATAAAATAAGCCCTTCATAGTAGAACACTAAGTCAGAGAGCTCAGATACAGGATGGAAGGAAGAGTTTTAAGGCGTAAAGCAACAGAGGGACCAGAGACAATATGCCTCCATTTGCCAGTTTTATAACACTATAACTATCTATCCAGAGGCGCACACATGTGCTCTGAATATAGTAGAGCTTGATGCATGCTGGCCATGTCCCATGTGTCGTGGAGCTGTCGCTGGATACAGACAACTTGAGTTTAAAGGACACTTTTTTGGTCAATCCCCTTTCTCTTCTCGTCCTTTCTCCAGCAACTCATGTTGGTCACACGTTGTCCCTTATTTGCATGCACAGTGAAATCCAACCCCCGCAGAGTCAAATAGAGCAAATGCACCTCTTGACCCCTACCACATCTCATTCCCTGAGATCATTCTTTAAACGCAAATTGGAACTGGTGTGCAAAAAAGAAAAGAAGGCAGATAGCAAATAGGAAACTGAAACAGTAATAATAATAAACATGTATATCTCTATGTTGCTGTATGGGAAAATCTATACTGTACAGCCTTCATACAATCATGAAAAGGTATCGAACAGAGATGCACGGCTGCACAGCTCTCACTGGAGCTTGGAATGAATGTATTCATCACACACTGTTGTTGCATCCCAAATGGGGACACTCTTAAAAGGTGGTACTTAACATAAAAACAGTTTATCTTCATTTAAAGCACGGATGCATAGTGGCACGCGTGTGTGTGTGTTTGTGTGTGTGTGTGTGTGTGTGTGTGTGTGTGTGTGTGTGTGTGTGTGTGTGTGTGTGTGTGTGTGTGTGTGTGTGTGTGTGTGTGTGTGTGTGTGTGTGTGTGTGTGCGTCTAAGAGATGTACAGTTTTTATATTCACGGTTGACTTTTATCGCAATGAAATGAGGCCCACTCGTCTAAGGTAGCAAACAGGCAGATATTATTCCATTTCATCATTTATGCCCCAGTGAAGCTGAGTGTTTATAGTTATTATAAACCATCCACCAAATTGAGTATCTGTGGTCAGAACTGAACACTATGCATATTCATTAGTCCGTAGTGGTTTAGTGATAATGTTCAATACAACAAATGGTGAAGTAAAAAGAAGAAAAAAGAATCTCATGACTAGTAAATTCTCTTTATATTCCTCTACTGTAGTGGGAATAGTTTTATTCACCTCACATATGTTTCAAACATTATGTTAAAGTCAGTAACCCTAACTTTGGAAAACAAAAGCCAATGAGTTTTTGATTTGGAAATGGAACAATTTGCTGTAACTCAAGTCCAACTCGCTGGATGACGCCGAACCCTGAGATGCATTGCTTACCGATTGGCACCAATATCTTCCCATTGGATCAGCACTTTTTATGAGCAATAGGCCTTTTTGTACTGCAGTCATTTATGTATTTATGCAGTTCTGCTGGAATGTTTCCCGGCCCAACAAACCAAACTTTTTCAGAAAATCCTACTGCAGGATACATGTACCCTGGTCATGCAGTACAAAAGCATGGGTGGGCACGTACAAAGTGTCAGGTACAGTGCAGAACAAAAATCTCCTAATCCTCTAACTCTTTGCTATTCATAATTATTTCACAGGGCAGCTGTCCCAAAGACATACGGCCCCTACCCTGATCAGCCCAGTCTGCCAAGCTCCCACTCTGGGTTTGATGTTCCTCCAACATCCAACAGGGTATGATTATTTCATTCCTTTTTTAACATAACACATCAATTATTCAGCCTTTGCTAGACCAGTTTGATATATCTTCTTTCTTTTTTGGGGGGGATTTAGCAAACATGACTGCATGTGTGTATGGGTGTGCGTCCACCCAAAGAAGACTGAATATAAAATGTTCTGCAAAGATAATACCTCATGCCTTGGATGATTGATGGATGGTGAAGGGGTGGAGTAGAAGCAGAAGAAAAACGCAAGTTCTCTGGATAAGTGATGACTGCATTAGCATAGGATGGCAAATGCTCCTTTCACTCTCCAACAAATTGCCTCCCATTCCCAATGCAAACTGTCCGCACAACAAGTGTAACTGTGTCTGTACGTTGGCGTTTGTTGGTACTAATTCTTCTGGATTTTCATTCTGTGTTGACAAAGAAAAGATTAGATTATTATACATTGACACCTCCAGGTTTTGCAATGTAGTTAAGTTGATTTAAAATACCCACTGGGTAGCAATAAGAAACTTTTTCTCTATAAATGAGATAAAGTCCTAAAAGTTAGAACTTAGTCCCTAAAGCATTTCATTGTTAAATTAATTAGCTTGCGATGCACAAGCTTCTCATTAATTCATACCTTGACAAAAATGATTTCTTTATCCTATGGCCTCATTTCTTCTCTCACTCCCCCTTTCTCACTGTCTCTCTCTCTCCTGCCATTCCTCTCCTCTCCTTTCGTCCTCATCTTTGCTAATGAGCCAGCTTAAATCCATGCCAAAACACAAACAGCAAGAGAAGAAGAAATAGGTACGGTGCTTACTGGAAGCTCTGTTTGTTAAAGGATTCATCATGTGAGCTGTTTTCAATAAATAATAAATGCAAATGCTGACTTTTGTCTGCAGACGAGACTTTGGTACATGAATTATGCATTGTTATTTCTGGATAGGGCAATACAGGGACAGGGTGTGTTGTGTGTGCGTGTGTGTGTGTGTGTGTGTGTGTGTGTGTGTGTGTGTGTGTGTGTGTGTGTGTGTGTGTGTGTGTGTGTGTGTGTGTGTGTGTGTGTGTGTGTGTGTGTGTGTGTGTGTGTGTGTGTACACGATCCACACCATAAGCCCCTGGAGGCTCATTTTGACTTGTGATCAAACTTAACTCGAGGATCACGAACAGTACCGCTCAATAATTAGTCGTAGTTTATCTCGTGCTATAGTCAAGTCTCTCGATTGGTCAGATGAAGCCAAGCAGGATGCACATGTGAGTGAGTTTTCACTCATCTGTGCTGTGTGTGGGAGGCGGCCTCCCAGCACATTTGTGTTTATAGAATTTATTTCCCATTTGATCCGTACTCTCTCCCTTCTCTCCTCTTTTTCCCTGCTGTTTCCTACTCTGTAATCACTGCAACAACAAAGGAAGCAGCGCTCCCGCTAGACAGTGGAAAGGTTCCACTAGAAAAGCTCAAATGTATGTGTGTGTGTGTGTGTGTGTTGTTTAGGCGTCTCGTCTGTTGTCACCGGGGAACATGAGTGGAAAAACTTGATTGAAAATCAGGAAAAAAGGGAATAATTACAAAGAGAAAGGCACCCATCCACCCGCGACAGCAATCATAAGTGAACTCTGCTGTCATTTCATTCCGCAGTAAATAATTCATCAAAAGAAACAAAGGGGAAACAAATATGCAAATAAATCCCGAAAAAGGCCAGTAACATCGGCCTACCAAAAAACATGCGAAGAATAGTAGTGGATTATTATCACGGCAGGTTATGACTGTGATGAATCTGAATTCCTCATGTTTCATCTACCTTGACAGTACTGAAGTCACACATGCACGGAGAGAGGGAAAAAAACCTGGAGGGATTTGAGGATTTGATTGAGGAGGGAGGGATTAAGGACAAGGGGAATGGAAGGATCGAGGGAGGGGGGAGAAGAGGCAGGGAAGAGGGGTAGCCGACATCGGAGGGAAGAAGAAAGAGATGTGGGAGGGGACGGGAGGAAAGGCGGGAGGGAAGCTTTTGAGGGTGTATTCGACAGTACTGTGAAAGGTAGCCATCAAGAGCTTTGATGAAAAGTGCAGGCCTTCTAAAGCTTAGGAGTGACAGCATATGATTTGGTCAAAGCATGAAGCGTTTCAAAGGTAGACATTCTCACTGCTATTTTATCTCTCTCAGGTTCAGTGTAACTTTTGGGCTGAGCTCTGGCAAGATTAAAAAAATTGGTTTGACAGATTGACTGCATGTGGTGTTGTCCCTGTGACTTGCCAACAGTCGGCCAGCTGGAAATGTGGACATCCTGAAATGAAGGGGAATTTTATCTAATGTTTCAACATCAGCAACTATGCTTTTTTTTCATTGAGGAAGTGACACATAATGTAAAATTATGTTCGGGAAGTAAAGGGAACCTCATTAGCCGAGCCCTTGGTTCTTCAGCCATACACTAAGTGCTGCATAATAGAAGCAATGCATGAAATATGTTGGGTGTTTGATTGACAGCATCCAAAAACATGTCTCTTAAAAAATTCAACCTCCCTGACTTCTTCCCAAAAAATATTTTTATTTATTTATTTCAAGCGAGAAAAAACACAGAATGTACCACATTTTACACTTCATGAAATCACCTCACCCATCCCTCCACAGACACAACCCGTGTGGATGTTGTATGTGTTGTATCAGTTGGCAACACCTCAACATGCGGCCACCGGTGTGCCAATGGCCACCTAGTTTTCTTGGAGTGGTGCTTGAGGCTTATTAGCAGTTTGGCTCGGCAACATCAATATGGAGCGGCTTTCTGAGCCAACAGCCATTAAAACCGAGGGTTAAGGTTTACAGTCCCAGGTCAGTAGTAACAGGCAGCCTGTTCGATGATATCGGTGTGTCATTTGCACACACACACACACACACACACACACACACACACACACACACACACACACACACACACACACACAAAGACATTATGTTGGAAATAGTGTGCAATTTAACACCTACACACTCATGATACTGCTCTTTACATGTAAAAGCATGCATGTGCACAACATTGAAATTGCATGCCTGTGAGGCTCTTGTCTGATAATGGTGTCTAGTTCACTCTCACACAGTTACATGCACACGCACACACACACACACACATACAGAGATAATAGTGTCTAATTTAGGCCCTCATATCTGTAGAGTTCTCCAGAGGACTAGACCTCATCAGGAATATATTGGTGACCTACATACTACAGTAGGAACACACAGACAGACAGACACACACACACACACACACACACACACACACACACCGGCTTAACTGCAAATGCTTCTATACTGGATCACAGACATCTGAAGCACATGCATACATAAACACACCTGTACACCCTGGGTAGACCTAAGCCCACATAATCAGATACTCACAGACACACAGACATGCAGGCGTATAGACATGTGGTATATGATATGATGTATACGTGTCTGTCGCCAATTAATCCACACAATGTACACAGACATACTGAATTCTGGAAAATATGCACTCCAACATCTTCTTTCAATGGTAAAATAAAAAAGTACTTGTAAAGCCGTTATAAAAACATATCAATAATCTATATTGAAAACTGTGACGATGGATGGGAACATTCTGGACATATTATTCAGCTGTTTATTCACTTATAGCCTGCTGCTTCATTCAGACTAGTCCAAAACAATTAGGTACTTTGCTATTATTTGAAGGACTGCAGGGTTTTCAAGTCAACAACAACATTATATAAATCCATCATAGTTATTACAATGCTTTTAATAATTGTTTCCACGGCCTCCTTAGATTCGTTGGGATAAAGCTTTAGATACAAAGATAAACAGCGCGTTGTTCACTGCTCCAGTATTTAAACAGTCCGTAGACACGACTTGGCAAAGGGAGATATTTCTAATCCCTGACCAGAACCCCTGGGTCTTCAGAATCATGAGAGCGAGACTAAAAGTCAATAACATGGCATGTGGTTGACAAACAGGAAATATAAGTTGACAGTATCTTCAACAACAAGACAGGCGAGCTATCCATCACTGTCCCCAAATCAATGAACAATACATTCATTTTTGTAAATATGATTTTTGTTGTTGTTTTTGTTGTAGCCAGCAGATTGAATCAGAAAGGTGAATAGATCGTAGACCCTGAATGACTTTGTAGTAATCAGAATCAGAAACATGGATTTGCTGCGTGTGTTAGACACACAAAGAATGTAACTTGGCGGCTAGTGTGTACATTAGACAGACAAACAAAACAAAACAACAACAATCAACAGTCAACATAGTGCAGGAATTTAAACATTACATTTACAATGGTGTAAGATAAAATGCACAAACAGATAACAGGGCTGTAGACAGCGTACTGTAAAAGTGACATGTGAAATTAGATGTTAAATAATAGGTATAAAGAGGTGTGCAGGGGAGTGACCGGAAGGAAATTTTCCTGGGGGTGACAGTCAGTCAGTTAGTTAGTAAGTGTCCATTATCAGGAATGAATGGACCCCCTTCAGTCAGATAGAACTGGGTATTAACCCAGACCATAGAATAGAAACAATACAATATTCACATGACAGTAATCGTAGAGGGTCTTTGACCTAGTGTGTGTCAATACAGGAAGTCCGGGTACTGGTGGTTTAATCTTGTTGGCATTATGGATTCTTGCCACCAACCTCCCATGTCTGAATGATGTTGATGGTGTCTTTCCTTTTTAAGTGGTTGTACTTTTCTGGCCAGAGCCGATCTGCCAATGACGTGATACAGTAACTGCATCGTGTGTCTGCTGTGGAGGACTGGAATCACTCTATCTGTGCTGTATTATGCATTCTGTTGGCACCAGACAGACCTCCAGTCATCATTCATCATTCATGGGCTTCGTCTGTCAGCTTCACGGTCTACTAAATGTCGACAGGACCTGACGGAAAGTGAGAGAGAGAGAAAATCTCAACAAAACATGCCAGAAGGCCTGACTCATAAACAGTCATCACCAGAGACATTGACAAAGTAAGAGATAAAGAGAGAGAAGCACATGTGAGATGACATGACAGAGAGACCATTAAGGAGATGATTATTATTACACGGGTCAAACATATTTGGCGGATTAGCAATGCACCATATTCAGTGGCATGTTGAGCCAAAGGGTGGAGACCCACACTGACATTTATGGGTGACTGTCTGCTCAGCACCACGTTTATAAATGGCTAAAAGAACCTGACACACACAGAAGTGGTGGCTACGTATAATGGAGAAGGAACTGAGGTCGGACCACGGCGGATCCAGAAATAGACGTTTGAACCGGCATGGAAACACATGAACTATTTTCACGTTTATGGGTGGTGAGAGGGATTCGGCTCAATGACGGAGAGGACCTGACTCATGCGTCGCGCTGTCCTTACTTAGCACCGCAGCTCAGATGTAATGGCAGCTTTTGGAGCTGGTGTTGGACCACAGCTGATGGAGCACTTACTCACGCCAGCCCATCTCTCCTGTCTTCACAATAAGTGACAGTAGATTGTGTTGGGATTCATTTCCGTCAATGAGGATGACGGAGACCAAGACATTATTTTGAACAGATATTTAGCTTGTGTACTGTGACGTAGAATATTTGAGCGGTGTACAGTAACAAGAGGGATTTTAATGAAACCCGATGCGTTTGATTGGACCACCAACGAGTCGGGTGGGTATATAATGTGGCTCCACACACACACCTGCTTGGTTGCTCAAAGCTGCAGGTTGATAGATGGATGGATGTCATTGTTTGACACAGGTCAGATTTTGTTTGACAGGGAATAAAAAGATGATTTGATTTAGATATAAATATACAAAGATATGTATTTTTAGCATGTATTGTTAAATGGGTACACACTATGACCGTGGATGTGATCTCAAATGGTTAAAAGGGTATTTATTTTAAATTCTTTTTATCTTGATTTTCACCTCTTTATCTGACACACATGCAGTGTCCTCCAGAAATATTTCACAAAAAAACTTCAGTTGATCCTGCTTGCCTCACACAATGCGCCTGGAAGGCAGCACCAGTCCCTGATTGTGTAATTATCTGCTGCTTTCATGAATCAGACACTAATTACAGAAAGGTCTGCGCACAAATTGAATGAAATTTGAGTTGTGCTTTCATGTACGCATATCCTGCCCTCAGAGGCAGGAAAGTTGAAAGTTTGAACTCAATAAGTTGATTGAGATGTTTATTGTATCTAAATATCGGACGCACAAACACAAGGAAGCTACTTCCCTTGAGGAGGACACAAGTTATACCTCCTTTAGTCGTAGGCAAAAACATAGAAGTGTGTTTTCTAAAAGCAACATGAAGCCCTCCCTCATACATACGGGAATGCAAAAACAATAGCACAAGAGCTTGTGAAAAAAAGTTGACATAACAGTCTGTAAATCCTACTTATGCCACAATATAAGAAAACACAGTTACAGTATGTCCCATACACTTTCCAAAAACAATAAGAATCAAATATCTCCAAAGCTATGAAGAAGTTATTCGAGACCGTGCCGACATATGAAAGGCTTCTTCTTCCATGAGGTAGAAGCAGGAGTGAGGCGGGGCAGACACTCAGCATGTGTCCTGCTGCCTCGAGGAAGAGACAGAAAGAAGACGTGCACTATCAACTGGCATAAACAATCTTCTCATAGAAAGTGTATATGCAATCTGCATGAGTCGTCTTCATGACCTATAGCATGATATGTTTGGAGTTAAATGACATTGGTTTTAAAATCAGGTCATGAGTTAAGCAACAAGGGTTTGTCTTGCTGTGAGAATGAAACATTTACATTAGCTAGTTAGTGGCAACATGTTTAGCCCCAAATGTACATCTTGCCCCATCATTAGGTGAATATATTAGTTTTTTAGGGTAAACGCAAATATGATTAATTGTAATAACTGGAGGTTTTCCAGGCACGTCCAACTGGGAGGAGACCCCGGGGAAGACCCAGGACACGCTGGAGATATTACATCTCACGGCTGGCCTGGGAACGCCTCGGGATCCCCCAGAATGAGCTGAAAAATGTTGCAGGCGAGAGGGGAGTCTGGGTCAACCTGCTGGGTCTGCTGCCCCCGCGACCCGACCCCGGATAAAGCGGTGGAAAATGGATGGATGGATGTAATAACGTTGGTGATTCCCTGTGTGCCATCATTAAGTCCAACTCTAAAGTATTCCAATACTTGAAAAACAAATGGCGTTCCCAATAACCTTAGCTTCCCTTTGTGTTAACTTTTATTGTAGCACTCTAAATTAAGATGGTAAACATGGTAAACATTATACCTGATAAACATGTGCATGCTGCTGTTGTTACGGTGCTTAAACTGTGCCTAAAGGACAGTTTTGCACAGCCTAAAATGTGGCTAAGGATTATTAGTGGTCCTTTTCCATCTCATGCTAAACAATGTTTACCTGTTTACAATGTTTAAATGTATCATAATCTTTTACTTAATGTCATTATGTTTACTTTGATGTAGATTTATACACTTTAATATTTAGTCTCTAGTTCTCTATCTCTAGTTACTTTTTATTTTGTTTTACTGCATGTACAGAGATTCATTTTTCTTTTTCTATTATCATATTGTGTTATGCCAACTGTCTCTCTGTTCCTTTATCTAATATTTCCGTCCATAATTGCTCGAGCACAAATGCAGGTTGAAATGAAATAAATAATGAAGAGAGGGTGCAGTGTGATGGTACGCATGAGAGACTGACTAGCCTGTTGTAATCACACAGTCAGTGTGTGCTACGGAAAAGCTGAGCCACTGTTATGTTAACCAGAATGAAACATTCATAAGCCATCCACGGGTTCACTCTCCGCCCATCGGGAGGATGCATGATGATCCATATGGTGTGTTGGCTGAAACTCATCTCCGGCCAACGGGAACACTTTGAGAGGTTCAATACGTAAAGGCCCAGATCGAACCGCGAGAGCAAGACAGATGTGCACGAGGGTCGGAAAAAGGCACAAGTTGTATTGGCAGGAAAAGAGAAGATCATCTGTTGCCGAAGAAACAGAGAAAACCTTCAGGTTTTGAATATGAATATGGAAAATATGGAGAGAGGTCTTGGGGGGTGAATGGAGAAGATTATAGACAAACTGTGGGTGGGGGTAAGGACTGTAGGGAGTAAGGAAGGAACGAGGAGAGAGACAGGGATTAGGTAATAAAAAGACAGATGAGATCAAGAGACAGCTCTGACATGCTCAGGCAGCGTATCTTTTCTGGACACACACACACACACACACACACACACGTTGTGATGTGGTTAGCTGTGACTTTGTCTCTGACTGGGTGTGTATATGAGATGTTTAGAGAGGGGGCTGTATTGTAGGAAGTTGAGCCAGATCCCCAACACCACACCCCACCATCATACGGAGAAGGGGACTTAGTGGGCTTTAGGCTTCTGTTGTGGTTACTTTAATTCTCTCCCTCTCTTTTTTTCCCCTGCCTCTGACTCTCACTCTGTCAGTTTTTTTCTCGCTCCAACGCTCTGTTTCCCTTCGGCTGTTTCTCTGCATTTTCTTCTCTCTATATCCATCGATCTTTCTCTCAACCGTAACCCCTCCATCCCTCACTTTTCTTAGAGAGAATACATGAAAAAAAGGAAAGTGAGTCCCCACAATGACTGTGCACACAGATGTCCCCGCAACGTTAGAAATACATTCACAAACACACACACACACACACACACACACACACACACACACACACACACACACACACACACACACACACACCACATTAACAGTTAAACCAAAACAGGTGTTACAAGTACAGTATGTCCCCAGACCTGTATTTAAATAGGCAGTGTGACTGTCTCTCGCTCAGCAGAGAGAAGAGCTTTGTGACATTGGGACACTACAAAGTTTGAGTTTTGGGGAAAAGTCACACATGTTAAAGGACCTGATCGTTGAGGCATGTGTGAGCCTACATGTTGTAAAATGAACACAGGGAGAGTTTAGATTACGACTGTAATAAGTATGATAACCTCCTGCCAGAGAAACCACATGGCTCTGTAATCATAAGGTGGTGGGCTTCCTTGAGGTTTAATGCTTCAGTTGTGGTTGCTTTGTACTTCACTGCTATTTTTCTTCTTCTGGGATTATCATGACATCCACTCAGCATTTCTCCATCACTAAATCCCTGCCTCTCTCACCCTGGCCCTTTTTTCTTTCTCCCACAAAGTGTAATTGTAATATTCTTTAATCACATGTGTGTACAATAACCAGAGCTACAGTTTCTACTTTGATATTCTCAGACTGGTAGCTGCTCTTATAGTTTCTTTCTTCCCCCGCTCCCTCCTTCTGTCTCTCTGTTCTTACATAAACCTTGCTCTGTCAGAAGGAGAAAAAAGAAACCGTACCCTTATTCGAACTTAAAAGAAACGTTAACTTGCCTTCTATGCTGATACAGCCAAACAGGCTGGATTTAGACTCTGGAGATCTGAGTAATCAAACATCCACACACAAACACATGTACACGGACACACACACACACACACACACACACACACACACACACACACACACACACACACACACACACACACATACATACACACACATATACAGACAAAGCCCCGGGTTCCTTTATACACACATGGAAATGAACAATCAGATTTTCTGTCCAAATAAGCACACACACACTTTTGTCATCCACCCCCACACCCCTTTTTCCCTGTTTCCTAAACCTCAAACACCCACACACTCCCTCTTGATTCAATTAAACTACAGTCAAGTCTGGGTTGTGACATAAATCCCATGGTGGGAAGTGGGAGAACTTCATGACCTCTTTTGCCATGGCCTTTTCTGCTCATTGGGGTAACGGATAAGTGACCTTTGACCTCCTAATACATTCTATGCTTTCCAATGCTGCTCCCTGTGTTCAGCCCCCACACCCCCCATCTTCTGTGTTGTTGTTCATTCTCTCCCTTCCCATCTGTCTGTCTATCTGTCTTTCTGATTCAGTCTCTCTTCCCTAATGAGACAGGGACTGTCCTCCCTGTGGGGAAAGAGGTCGCAGCCCCTGACACACACACACACACACACACACACACACACAAACACACAGATTAGCATACAGACGTAGACTGCACACATGCATAAAGGACACATGCAGATATGCACACATACATGGAGATAAAAGGAACAAACCCCACCACTACCGCCACACACACACACACACCCACCCACAGACACGCACACGTAGACACACACACACACATTGACCCAGAAATCCCATCTCTAGTATGCAGAACATCAGTTAGTTGATGGTGGAGCTGATTATGCAGCTACCCCGTGCTAGCCCACAACTCCCTGTTGGATATCTGCCTTTAAACCCCCAATCCCAAATGTCTTTTTAGCATATCAATAGAGAATTATATATTCCTAAACAGTAGGACTCGCATACATATAGCTTTTCACAACTGTCTCATCTCATCATGTCAGAGAATGAGCCCATTTGAAAATAGACACATTGAGGCAAACATTTCACACTAAAAGCATCCAAAAGTAACATTTAGCTGTCAAACTGATGTGAAGATTACAAAGGTTCCCTATCATCATTTTTTTCTCATCTCACAGCATGTATTCCATCAATATGGTATAAATAAGTATTTGTTATTTTTAATAGGAAATAATGAAACGTTAAGGTGTTGGTCAACTTGCACATTAAATAATTAAAATAGATTCTTAATGACCCACAATTAGCAGCAGCTGTTCAGCATGCACTGTGTTCAGTGACAGCAGGTGATTGGCATCTCAAAAGTAGCTAATCTATCACGTAGAAAATGTTATTGGAGTGAGGGTTTTAATATTCCAACTCTTGAATGGACACATGACTTGAAAGTGAGCACATTTTAATCATACAAAAAAGTATAGCATTTTAAATGATATTGCATTTATGGGGAAATACTTCAAATGAGTCACATTGAACCATGAATCAAAAATCTTTCATCTTTAAACTGAAACCTCCGGTAGACGGTAAACCAGCAGTAGCACCACACAAACTAACTTCAGATCACTCAACAAACACTTTGGATTCACTGCGTCCCCGAGGACCGGCTTCATAGATTGGTGCAGTGCAGGGGTGACGAGCGGTGACCCCCACAAAGATTGCTAGCTAAGCACATAGGCAAAGTAATCTGGCTCTATGTGTGCGTGTCCACACGTGCAATGTGTGTACATACACCATAAGCTTGTGTATTTGTCCGCATGTGCCTGACCATGTCTGTGTGCGTGTGCGTGTGTGTCTGTGTGTGTCTGTGTGTGTGTGTGTTCTTGCCTGCTTGCTCACGAAGAGCTGAGAAGGTGGTCCCTGTTGCATGTTCATTGATAATGCCATGCATTGCCATTCTGCATGTTTTAGCTTGGTAATTGAAAGGCCATCTGTGGTCTACTGGGGAGATTTAGTAAAGGGTAAACTACGAAGCTCATTATTTCCGGAGGGGGTTGTCCTTGGAGGCCAAAACAGATTAGTTTGTGTCCAGTTTAACCTTCAGAAAACTCAATTACTGTAGGTGAGGAGTATGCATGTGCAGTATTTACGCATGTTCCTGAGAGTTTGTGCACACTTGCATATACATGTCCTGTAAACAGTAATAAAACAAAGTCAAGCCGACCCGCAGTCCTTGGTAGACAAAACCAGGTCCTACTTCGTCAAACAAAACAATGCTGTCTTAGCCACAACTTTGTCCAACAGCACACAAAAACAACGCATTTGATTAAGCAGTGAATGTGTATGTGCTGGGTCTGCCTTTCCATAAACATGGGAACAGACATGAGCTGCATGTCTCAGCAGTTTCCTGTGTAAGCCAAGCTCTGTCTGCGTGTGTCCCTGGGTTCCCCTGTCACTCCTCGGGCCTGCAGAGCCAAGCGCTCCACTCTATTAGATCTCCATGTCTGCGCAGCAGCACATGTGTATCTGCCTTTACATGTATGTGTGTTTCCATCAGTCGGCTGTCACCAGCAGTCCTCTCCGCACCATTAGGACCTGTTAAGATCAAGGGTCATTTCTCCGGAGGTCAAAGTTCACCCTTCAAAAAGGTGAAGAGTCACCAGGGTCAGGTCGGGTGTGAGGTGACATTGAACAAGGACACAGCTGAAGGCTTGACAACCAACACCTTTGGGAACTTAGAGGACATCCCATGTGGGCCGTTAACACTATATTCAATATGAAGATATACTGCAGTTTATTTTATAGGCAAAGTGACAAGGGAAACTGCCCTGAGATACAATCCTAGAATAAATCCTAACAAATAAAGAGTAATATAACCCTAAATTATGACAATAAATAATAAAGCCAATTATGGGTAAGATTTGTAATAGCTCTCATTTTGGCAACTCCTTTTGGTAGCATCATAGAAGACAGTGTGACGTAGAGATGGTCAACCCGTTGCCCTCAAAGATCCATGAAACAAATATATCAACACAAACTGCACCGCCATGATTATTCATGTGTACGAACCAAAATACACGCCATGGAAATCAATTAAAAGATGCTATCAAAAACCATGATTGATACACCAAATTATGGTTGAAATTATAATTGCATTTGTTGTTTGCAATAAAACGATATTATAAGAACAACAAACATTTTAGTAGAGGAAGAAGGAGTGTGAGAGAGAGAGAGAGAGAGAGAGAGAGAGATGAGTCATTGAGAAATGTCCGTGTTGAAAAGAAGACTTGAGAGGAGAGGAAGTCCAAGTTCACCCTGGAGTTAAGGAGAGGGTCTGTGTGGCTTATATACACAGACATCCGTTGACATCCACACACAAACACACCCGCACACTCGCACTAACACACCCTTGCACACACTGCCCAGACAAATATCTCACCCGAGCACCAAGTCAACCCATTCACCCAGCCCGGCAGTTAAAAAACTAAGTTTTCTCTTCCAGCTAAACTCAACCCTGACCATAATTGAGTCTGTGCTTTCAAGTGATTTTATTGAATTCCACTTCACTGCAGTATTTCTTTTTATTGTTTTTACTTTGTTTTCTATACCGCTGCGCTCTGTTTTATTGTGTGTGTTTTAATGTTTGATACCTTGGGAAGACTTGTGAAATAAATGTCATCATGCGACGATACATTCTTTTCTTTATGTTTCTTTCTGAAGCTTCTCGTGAGGATAGTTGCTGCCATCGCGGCGGTGATATGTGCGGTGGAGAGATCTGGAGATCCCATACGACCACGACAAAGAACTACAGAGGATACGTGACATCACGAGTCGGATCAGAGCAGAATCAGAGCCACATTAACCATGTAATCAGATTACTACCATCCATCAATCAAACCTGTGTCTGTCTGTGTCTGTCTGTGTCTGTCTGTCTGACTGACTTTCTGACTGTCTGTCTTTCTTCTGTATGTCTATCTGTCTCCTGACTGTCTGTCTGTCTTTCTCCTGTCTCTCTGTGTGTGTCTGTCTCCTGACTGTCTTTCTCCTGTCTCTCTCTCTGTGTCTGTCTCTCTGTCTGTCTCTCACTCTGACAATCTTTCTTTCTTCTGTTTGTCTCACTGTCTAACTGTCTCCTGTCTGTCTTCCTCCTGTCTTTCTCATGTCTCTCTGTCTGTCTGTCACTCTGACAGTCTGTCTGTCTTTCTTATGTCACTCTGACAGTCTGTCTGTCTTTCTTATGTCTCTCTGACAGTCTGTCTGTCTCCTGTCTGTCTGTTCGTCCTTGGATTTTCTCAACAACCTTTGGTCTGATGGACTTCCCACTCGGGGTCACGCGATGTCAAGAGTCACTTGAGGTGCTCGGGACACGTTTATTAGCAGTGTTGTGTGCACACTGTATAGTCGTGTTCTGAGAGGGGACCCCTATTAACAGTTTCACTGCCAAAGGGCATGCTGGGTACAGCTCGCTCTCCATCCACATTGTTATGGCAGGTGTGTAGTGTAGGATCCGAGTGTTGAGTGTGAGGTTATTTGGATGAGCGCTTCTCGAGAAAGCAGCAATACCGAAGGAACAGGCATCGCGATAGTAACTCTAAGAAAGGGAAACCACCCTACTTTAATTTCTGTCTGCGTTGTTGCTTAATCATCAGTGGCTATAGATGTGCAGCCAGGGGTTGTGGGGATGGGAAACAATGTATTTAACTGATGATAAAATAAGTAATTGTTAGTCATTAATATGTAGGGGTCTCCATCTCTTACACAGAAATATATTTGATATTTGATAAATGGACATAGAGTATATGGCTATGCTACATAACAAACTGGATACATCATACACTGGTGGGACTACACTGAGACACACACAAATACACAAAGCTTGTGTGGGCGAATAATGAGGGCTAATATAAGGCTCTGGGAAGATGTTATCACAAAAGAACCAAGTAATGCAATCCAGCAGGGAAAGAGCCGGAGTGAACTCCTGCTGCTTTTCTTCTCCTGTATTGTATAAGCAGGAAAATAAACTTGGTTGCCAAGGCAATATTGACATCTTTAGAAATATTAGGTATTTTTGTTGAATGGGCAAAACCCTGTTGCATGCAGTAATCAATAATTTACAACGTTATTGGCAGTTTTAACCTATGTCTCTTTTCTCTATTTCTCTTACTTTACATGCGTGTTAAAAGCATCTTCGAGGCGTGTTTGATACATTTTGCACACATTCCTTCATGTTCAGCCATGTTTTTCTACCCTGAGCTCCTCAAATTGAGGAGATTGCTAACCTTCTAAATTTACTCCCAGCCCACACAAACACAACCCCCTTAAATCCCAGTGTGTGTGTATGTGTAGGTGTATATGCGTGTGTGTGTGTGTGTGTGTGTGTGTGTGTGTGTGTGTGTGTGTGTGTGTGTGTGTGTGTGTGTGTGTGTGTGTGTGTGTGTGGGGGTGGGTGTGGGTGTGCATATGTATGAATGTGTGTCCATCTTCTCTCCAGTTGAACAGGATGTGGGAGGTCAAAGGAGAGGGTCAAAGGTCAAAGCCTGACTAAATAATTACCAGATACTCTTTGCGACGACTAACACACACACACACACAGACACAAAATCAAACACACAACTTCACAACTATATGGGTTGTTATTTTTGAAATGTCTGGACAGTGTCTTCCTCTGAGACCCCCTTAGCTTGTGCACACACCTTCACCTATGCACAAACACACACTTGAACGAACGTGCTCTCTTTCCCTCCCTGTCTCACTGGCAGACACCGCCCCTCCCCCACCTCCCACTCCACCCTCACACACACACACACATAATGTCCGAGTCTGAGTGCTTGTCCCACTGACAGGCTATCAGTCAGGAAACAGAGGGGAGAAAAAGGAGACGAGAACAAGAGCGAGAGGCAGGGTGGCTGGATTTAGCCTGTCAGTCACAAAAGGTCAAGGGTCGCACTGAAAGCCCATTGACATGTATGCACACACACACATTTGTATGTGTGCACTCAAACACGTGCACACACACGCGCACACACACACACACGCGCACACACACAGACAACAGTATTCCTCAAAACAAGGTCAGAGGTGGAGGGCAGACAGCTGGCTAGGTTTACAGAGAGAAAGAGAGAGGGCAGACAGCTGGGTAGTTTTACTAGCGTCTGCCCCTTAAATGGAGACTGGAAGAAAGTTTAAAGAGGGCACAAGTGAATGTTTACAGCAGGGCAAAGAGGTGCAAGCGCACTTACTTCAATTGTTTTAGATCAAGTCAATATCTGTAAAATATCTCCAAGCATTCGCGAGCGAAAGAGTGTAATATACTCAGCGAATAGAGGGACCTTTGGATCAGATTCAAATGTTTGTCTTTGATATATATATATATATATATATATATATTTTTTTTTTTTTTTTTTTTTTTTTTTCCTGGCATCCTTTGGAAACTGTAAAACAGAGGGAGGAAGCAGGTTAAACAAAGACAATCACCCTGCCGAATCGTCTGTGTTTCACTCTGTGTCAGTGTGGCACACCTAATCATCCAGATTAGTCTAGACTGGGACACGACAATCCACCTCAAGTCTCTGGGCTAAAAACATCTGTCTACACCTGGGTAATTAGCAGCATAATAAGAAGACATAGGCAAAGGCAGAACACACACACACACACACACACACACACACACACACACACACACACACAGACAGACAAATGGATATATCTCACACTTAATTACCGGTACACAAACTGCACAGTGTCCGGCATTCAGACAGGTACGGCTCTAAACAGAGACATGCACCTCCCCTGGACACAGGAGCCAGCGGCCAGGTATTTGTGCTCACACTCTCTGACCGAGACAAATTAAACCTTAATTGACTCTGACTGCTGGAACATTTGGATGTGAGGAGGAGACAGCGAACAGAGTTGAGATCAGGTGGAAGGAGAAAAAAGAGGATTTTGCTGTAGATTATGATGCCAATGAAGTGGTTAGTGGTTAATACTTAGAATGGATTCCTGATATCATTAGCAACTAGCAAGTTGACTTCATTTTCTATGTTGTATTGAGTGTAAGTTGTGCTCACTGCACTATTTGTTTAGTGAAGGTGGATTTCCCTCGAGTCACTCGTATGGAATATGCATTTGCTATTCAGTAATACAATGTATTGGTATGAAAATGTCATGAATGCTACTTTGCATTTGTTTAGTCGTCTCAGTAGGATTTGTTTTCACGGAGCATCATTTTCAACTGCAGGGACGCCACACGGGGCCCCGAGGATGAACAAGTTAAACAAATGTGATCCTTCAGTGCAACACAAAAAGTCAGACCAGACTGAACCCCATGGGTAGTCAAGGTAGAGCGGCCAGGTGGGTTAAAAAGGAGGACCCGAGGTGAGGAGAATGGAGTGGAGCATGTGGTCGACACAGCGGGAAACCCAGTGGTCATTTCACCCATGGATACACACATACACACATACACACACCAATTGATAGACTTACCGATACAATGATGGATGCATGCTTATCCAAACATGGAGACAAACAGCATGGCAGGCCTGAAGCCACATGAACAGATAGGGATGGATGCAAAACACAGTTACACACAAACGGAGATGGACAAACTGGTCAACCTGGCCAGACGGGCTTTGTGTGGCCTGTGGGGATGATCAAGGGTAAGAAGGGATACGCGGTGATTTGTCTTATTAATGTTGCACTGTCCAGGTCATAAAAACGACTCCTTTCCCACCACGCACCTAAGAGTAATGCTTCCCTCATGATTTTATATTATCATCTCATCTCCTGACCCGCCATTGATCATTTGTGTGTCTAGAAAAGGGGAATAATAAGTGACGGTTTGTGTGTTGGAAATTTCAACAAAACATTCTTCTGTATAAAAGCCCACGGACGTTCAATGAAACACAGGTGGAGCAGAGATACGCAGAGAATATGAAAGCACTGCTAGGGTTAATATTTCATTTGCAGGATCACTTATATATTTTTTATAAGGCTGTGTCAAGAACAGTACAAAAGCCATCCATCCAACAAGTAATTTCATCTCGCATTCAGCCTTCAAGTCTGTGTGGGACTATTTCCAACGCCACACCTGCCCGCTACACAGTTTCTAATAACACTTGGCCTGTCCCACGGGACAAATAAGACACAAAGTATTATGGAT
Source organism: Liparis tanakae (assembly GCA_036178185.1). NCBI lineage: Eukaryota > Metazoa > Chordata > Actinopteri > Perciformes > Liparidae > Liparis > Liparis tanakae. The sequence goes on from CM070092.1 coordinate 12,797,169, forward strand.
GTTTTTAATCTAAAGAAATGCTAATGCAGTTACTCACCTGTTTACTAAGCAACCTTTAAAACACACCTTGCACCTGCCGAAGGCAACGAGAACTCAAAGTTGATACATATCATTCTTATTTCCTAAAGTTCATGTTGTTTGCGATCATAATAAATACAAACTAGACGATCAGATCAACACTGTTTGTCTTGCTGTTGTCAGAAGGAAACCGTATGTACCTAAAGTAGCTCATCAGATGTGGATGCATTCAGTTTCAGGAAGACAACGCATGGTAGGCCCTTTAATAATAGAAGTATATCAAAAGCAATATAAAATGTCATTAGACGATGATGATGATGCTGACCACACAGTCCCACCTACATAAGCGTTAATGTATATCTGTATAAAAACATTTGTTTGGGGTCTCGTAGGACCCACCGACTACAAATTGCCCTACAGCATTGTAATTTCTACCGGTGGGGTGAAATCACAAACCTGGTTTGTCCTATGTATTCATAAAACAAAATATTTCATATTGGAAACAAACATTAATACAGCAAATTAATCCAATAACATTGGCAGATTTGTTCACAGTCTAGAGCCCTTCCTGACAAAAAGCCAGGGCAGCATATAACCCTATAAAGTCAACAGAAAACTACAATTATTTGGGGATAATACACACTTTCACAGCTGTTTCACCTAGAAAGAACAAATTGGGAAAAAACTAAAGCACCAGTACAAGATTGACACAGGGAATTTAGAGCCTATTAAGGCTCCTAGCTGAAGCACCGTGTATCGGTATATTCATATTCATCTGAGCCAGACTATAATAGTGCATTATTACGATGTGGTGCGACAATCCAATCTGATGGCAATAAAAGCTCCACCCAACCACACTGGGAATGGAAAGATTTCATGCAAACGCCGTCTCTCTTGCTAAAGCAGGCCGAGGGAAACGACGCATGGCACAATGGCCCCGTTGTATTATTAGCCCCTCAGAGGAAGCTACAATTGTCGGATCAGACTCCACAAAAAAGAGTAAAGTAAGTCTGGGAAAATATCAGCTTCCTGTTCATGACTTCAGGGTTTAGCTTGAGTAAGTGTTTGCCTCTGTCTCATTGCTTCACACACTCTCTGACCCTGTTTCTCTCGCGCTCACTCCACAGTTATTTGGCTGGCTGCTTGTTTACTCAGATCAAACCTGTTAGAGAAAGCCAAGTGAGTTCAAACAAACACATGCGCGCGCACACCCAGACACACACCGATCACAACGAGCCGGCGTGGAGGTACCACAACACATCGCTGCTAAAACACCAACTGGTCCTCACTCTCTTACGGCACACCAGAGTCATGGCTGTAATTTATGCTGACATCAATAAATCTGTGAATAAGATTGTATGTGTGTGTGGGTGTGCGTGTGTGCATGGAAGATGAGATGATTAGGGAGGCTGAGAAGTGATAAGGAAACCAGAGACAATGGGTTCCTCATTTATTATCATTATTATTTGCTCTAACGGTCAGATTTGGTTTCCAAGGAGCTGGTCTGAGCTTTCAACGCTCAGTGGAGCAACACACTCTCAGAAAGGAGAGAACGAGAGAGAGGAAATGCCAGGACATCGCCTTCCAACTTATCTGGTTGGTAGCCAGCCTGTATCTCCCCGCAGCAACACACACTGTCTGTCTGACCTCGAATGAACTCAACTCAAGAGCAACGGTAGTCTCGCTGCTCGTGACGTGGAGCTGGAAGAGAAGAGGTTTGAAGGCAGCGTGGGACAGTAAGAACGATGGAGCTAGAAAACAATACTCCCATTAAACTGCGATGAAGACATTTGGTGATATTCATACAACTCAAAGAGCTGAAATGACTAAATATCCAATGTATGTTGATTAGGAATACATCGTAGGAGTACTGATGATCTGCATGAGCAGAGATAACGAAACACTCTGATTCCAAATCATCCCGTGTTGGTCAGATCCTCTTGGATGGGAGACTTTCTCGAGGAGGTATAGCCCAGAGTGTCAAGCTGTGACGCTCCACCGTGGTCGCAGTGAACCTCGGGATGAAGTTTGAATAACACTTGGGAATACATTAAAATTGGGCTTAAAATAACCACGTAAACTAAGTAAAATGCAGGCAGTGTAACATAAATACAAAAAATAGTGTCACTTTAAAAAGAACTCAACAACACTGTGGTTCACAAACACTGGTCTCCTGGTGGAAAGTCCTGTGTTTGTTTGTCCCCTCCACAGATATTTGGGTCTTTAAACTATTGTTTTCATGTTGAGCTTTTTGAGTGTCTAATATTTTTCATATTTGGTACTTGGTATATATACCAGTGCATCTCTTATAGATGCTAAAGAGGCCTTGTGTGTCTGTATCAGACGCCGAGGGGTGTGACAAAGCAAGGAGAAATATGCTTATTTGCTTTCTTTTCCGGAGATTTAGGTGAGAGGATTGATACCAACTGATGTCTCTGAGCGGAATATGAAGCCACAGCCAGTAACTGGTTAGATTAGCTTATCATAAAGGCTGTAAACTAGGGGCAGTTTCAGTAACCACCTACTAACTCACCAAATAACACATGACATGGCTTTTGTGCAATCAATACCGTTTTCCATTGTTTCCCGTCTTCATGCTGACCGGCTGCCGGCTTTATCTTTATATTTATTATACATATATGTGATTGTCAACTCTTCCCTTCCACTTCTCGTCAACAAAGCAAATAATTGCATTTGCTTGAATATATAACTATTCATTGAAACAAAATTCAAATGTGTTTAGTTGTTTTACATTTATAATTGAGTTATATTGATTAGTGTTTCATCATTTTCTCAATTTGCGTTGTGAGGAGAATAATAATACACACGCTAATTTAAATAAATTATTGATTTTCTGTTGTTCTTCTGATAGCTTGTCTTTTTCCGTGACTTAGTGTCAATATTTCTTTCTTCATAAAGCCAATTATGCATCTAAAGACTACATTTGAAAGGATGGAGAGACACAGAAAGACAGCGGGATGTGGAGGCAGTGAGACAGAAATACACGGAAAAAATACACATGGAGAGAAACAAAAAGGTTTAGGAGTCACGGTTTGGGAATAATAACAAGAGGAAAATGGAGTGATGAAAAGGCAAGGAGCGAGCGAGAAAAAAAGGAAGGAAAGGGAGAGTGGGTGTCCATAAGTGTCAGACATAGTAAGGCAAATGATGGAGTTGGCACCAGAGAGCAAAGGTAGAAAAGGGGAGTGATGAGTTTGGAAGAAGAGTTCAGCAAAGGCCTCGGATCCAATCAAAAGGCTGTTTTTGATTCTGTTTTTCATTTCACCTAAAATAATGTTGCAACAGTCCATAGCTTATAGCTAAGCATCAACCTTGGTCTCTGAATGGGAACTCGTTTTGTGCAGAACACTCCTCTGTGGCCCCGGATGAACTGTGCAAACCTCCAACGGCACGGGGAACCGAGCACAGCTGGATTAGCTAACCTTGTTTCACTCCCATGGAGATGTATTCACACACTTGGAGATGGGGTTTAGAGTTGTGTCCTTGATTGTTTGACATTGCTTCAAATATTCAAACCCAAAAAGGACAGAGAGACAGTTTTGGTTGTGTTGATATTTAGTGAAGGAGAGCCGGATGTAGAGTGAAGGAATGGGTCGCCGTCTGTTATTTTCCATGCATCACTTGTATCCTTTGGAGATGCAACCCCAGAACCCAAATATGTTTAGAAAACTTCTTAAAATTTGATTTCAACAAACTGACTTTTTTGACAGATAATGGTTGATTTGTGGGTTTAATTCACCTTTAAATCTTTGAAATGATGCTACGGGACACTCAGTGTGTTTACATGATGGTATTATTCAAATCTTGCTTTAATTGGACTATGCTATCTTTTGGGGGATCTGCCATTATCCCAATATACATGGCAGTGAGTAATTCAAATCACCTCCGATACGATAGGTGGCGCTGTTTTCATTACAACTTGTGATGATACAGCCATGTCCGCTTGCGTGCGCATGGGCAAAGACACAACATCCGGTTCCTAATCCAATTCACCGTTACATACCGAGATAGTCGAATTATCAACCGGATCAGATCGAGTTATCCAGGGGTGTTAATCGGATCGCAGTCGGACCGCACGTAGTCGAACAAAGGTGTTTACATGAAACGGATCATTCAATTTCAGTCCGACTAAGCCAGTTATTCAAATGCATGTAAGAACGGTCACTGATGTAAAATCCAGGCGGTGCATTGGCAGCAACACTCATAAGTATAGGATATTTTACTACAACAAATAATTATAGAAATTTCAGCTCGGTCCACTGTAATTCCCATAAGAAATAAAATATGGATTATGATCGATTTGGAGAGTGCGAATGGTTTGGAAAAACAGTGAGTTCTACAAAGTGTGCGAGGTCTCGGTGGTAGCGCTGCGTACGAAACTGAGCAAGAGGTGCATACAAAAGCGTGCACGTGCACGTGCTTCAAGGAAAATCAGGGAGACAAGCGCGTGTGCACAATTCCAAAAGGGAAAAATAAAAACTTTCTTTCAGAGGCACACACCACCACAAATGTGAATTTTCTCATAAATACAAACCCCTAAAGATTCATTAATAAGCCTCTAAAAATTTCATAACACAAAGCACATATATAAAGGTCCTCACATGCACACATGTGCGCTGCGGCGGTCTGCCTCCCACATGCAGCGTTTGTGACGCAGAGGAAAAGTCATTAGACCCGCACTTCCTCTCCAAACAGAAGAGAAAGAAGAAAAGGCCGTCTGACATGAAACACACAGGAAATGTGTGGGTGACTGCCTATGTGTGTGTGTGTGTGTGTGTGTATATATTACTCTTACAGACCATTAGAACACACATCTGAGGGTTCTCCTGCTCAGCAGACAACGATGATCTTGTGGGTTCAGCATTTCCCTGTGTGTTCCAGATAGAGACATGACTGGATTATATTAAACTGGAGAGTAGCCAGTTGAGTTATGTAATGTCCACTTCTTCATTTCACTCAGCATTTAAGACTGAGTAGCACAGGCGGTTGGACAACTGGACACATAGTTAACTCCTGTAAACACGTCCCAGATTCACCTTGACGTTGTGGCAGATTGTGTGCTTTTGAACAAAACACATAACGGATAACGGCAGGTAGCTGTGAGGTTTTTATTTGAGTGCTGGATCGTGCTGTACGGAACGTAAAACATCTTAGCTCATATCTGCCGCCAACTGACTTCACAAGTTTCATTTCCCCCTTCGCAAAAGGTACAAACAGTTGACAGCTTCTGCTTTTTTTTGGAACTTATGGTTCTAATTGTGTAACTAATCAGTTGACGTATAAGGGTGTGCATGTGCGTGTGCGTGTTTTCCGTGCATCTTTGAAAACAGCTTCATTTGTACATAACGTCCAGACCAGGACTTCCTTGTGTTTCTGCATGAGTGCATGTGTATCTGTATTATCAGTCAACATCAACAATTGGCAGTACTGTATGTGTGTGTGTATGTGTGTGTGTGTGTGTGTGTGTATATATATGAATGTAATATACAGTCTATGCGTGTATATATATATATATGTACACAAAGTGTCATGGAGAACAGAAAGTACAGAATGAAAATAGAAGCTCAAGAAACCCAAAACAACAAAAGACAGGGAGAAGGCAAAACAGGAGGGGTGGGTCCTCAAGAACACCTAATCACTTCATGGCTGAAGGTGAAAGTCTTGAGAGCTGTCTTCACTAAAGCCATGCACACACACACACACACACACACACACACACACACACACACACACACACACACACACACACACACACACACACACACACACACACACACACACACACACACACACACACACACACACAATGTCATTAATACAACAGTCAGGTCAAGGACATTTTTATGATTTCTATGGGGAAGAGTACTTCCCTAAAACAGGCAAACACACACACACACTAACACACACACACACACACACACACTTGCAATCACAAGTGCGTGTGTGCCTGTAGGTACATGCTGCACAACATCAGGAGAATACGTCCTCTTCTTACTTAGAAGACGGCACATGTTCTGGTCCAGGCTCTGGTCCAGGCTCTGGTCCAGGCTCTGGTCCAGGCTCTGGTCCAGGCTCTGGTTAAGGCTCTGGTCATTTCACAACTAGACTACTGCAACTCCCTCCTGGCAGGTCTACCTGCTCAGGCCATCCGACCTCTGCAGCTCATCCAGAATGCAGCCGCTCGACTGGTCTGCAGCCAATCAACGTGTGCCTCCGTCACTTCTACTCTACTCTAACCACTACTCTAACCACTCTACAAAATCAAGATGTTTGCTGTCCTGGCTCCTCATTGGTGGAATGAGCTCCCCACTGACATCAGGGCAGCAGAAGGTCTCTACTGTACGTCTTCTACCAGAAACTAAAAACACATCTTTTCCGACTATATCTTAAATAAAAACAGATTAGCACTTCAGTGGTAATTGAAATGCATTTATTCATGGTATGTTGTAGTTTGGCTTTCTTGAAGAAATGTTACTTTCTTGATTCTTGTTGTTCCGAGTTTGTACTCATGGTTGTTGCACTTATTGTCAGTCACTTAGAATACAAGCGTCTGCTAAATGACATGTAATGTAATAATGATTCATTTGGACACTGCCTCATCTCTGCCTACCTGTGCCATGAACATCTGTCTCCTCAACAGGATTCAAACTGTTAATAAACATGCAAAGGCAGGCTCACGTGCACACACGCACACACACACACACACACGCACACACACACGCACACACACACACACACACACGTTATCTTTATTTATCTCTCTCACTCGATCACACACACACTGAACTCCTTCAGTCAGATGGCTAAATGTGTCCTAGTCTCCATGTGTTGTTTCAGTTTTGTATCACTGTCATCTCTGTTTGTTTGTTTGTTGTTGTTGTTTTTGGAGATAAAACGATTCATGTTAAAACAACAAGATAATACTGATCATTATGCAATATTAAACTGCATTATGTTGTTTCTCTTAAGATTCCCAAGTGTATAACTTTCTTCAGAGCTAACAGCAAAGAGTGGCTCAAGTGCTGCTTATTGGCATGTAAAAAGGGGAAAAGGTCTTTCCCTGAATGGGAAGTCCCCCCGAACACACACACACACACACACACGCACACACGCTTGAGCGCACAGCTGACACAATAACATGCAGATGTAACTAACGTTAATCTTAAACTGTTTAGCTTCAGGGTGAACAGTTTGCATTGCACTTTTCAAGAGACAGTTTAGGGTTTTAGATTATAATCTTTAAAACAGGTTTGGTTGATGGATGTGTGTGTATTTGTGTGTGTATTTGTGTGTGTGTGTGTGTGTGCATGTGTATGTGTGTGCGTGTGCGTGTGCGTGTGTGTGTGTGTGTGTGTGTGTGTGTGTCCCTTTGCTTCTGGTTGCTCTCTACTGGTCTCAGTAATTCTGTTTACTCAACCACGATAAATCTCAGTGTACAATAAATATTTGTCATGAAATCCATGTCCAGCATGTCCTCATGAGGTTGAATTTGTAAACGCGTGAAGCCCTGGAAAGTGATCTACGTTCTGTTGAAAGGGAATGTTGTGGTGGGACATAATGAGGGGAAAGTTCATTGCAAAATGCAAACCAAGGGAGCAGTTTGGCAAAACGCCCACAAAGTGAAACGGAATAGAGCTTCAACATTTAGAGATGTTCAGCATGAACTTAACTTAAAACAAACAATCAGTGTTTGCTCCTCTTCACTTGTACAGTCACACTTGGTTTGTAGATTTATGAAATGAAGAGGTCAACATGTCCTGTTCTTAACAGTAGACAGCCAACATGTAAACACTAGTGGTGTAACATTTGAACATTTTGAGAACTGTGGGAAACTGCACAGAGTTGGATGTACAATGAAGGGAAAGTACCAACAGATGTAATTGTCCCAGCCTGATATATACAGCAGCTGTCTACTTTGCAATGACTTCATACATTTACTTTTCAATGTATTCCTCATGTTGGGCTCCGGTGAAAAAAAACAAAAAAGCATTGCTCACATCTAATGAATCCACTGTTTCATGATCGTTATCAGGTCTTTCTCTCAAACGCTGCTAGAAACAGGTGTATTCATAATTCTTATCCATCATAAATGCAGACAACACGGTAGATGTAATTTAAAAGGTATTTAGTGTATATTGCCAGTAAAAACACATTAGCTTAGTGCCTTACCTTCGCAGTCCAATTCCCCTGTACATGCCCAGTGTGGCGGTCTGGAGCCAGAGGATTCCTCCAGTCTTAATTAAACTGTCTGTCTTGGAGAGAATTAAGGTCTTGATCTCCCAGACCTCACCACTTCCACACGTTCTAAGAAGAAAAGAGAGAATAAAATAGCCTTAATGAAGGAATAAAAGGATGAAATGACTTAATGAACTGCCTAACGAGCCCTGCGGCCATTTAATAAGGGCTTATTAAAGCTCAATTAGAGCAGCAATCCAGCTTGTTTGGAGTCAGTCATTGTTGACTGGTGGCTGATTGTGTTTTTATGGTTGATGCATAAACAAGGAACCATTGTCATGCCACAGGAAGGAAGACATGTTCAACAGTGTGTGTGTGTGTGTGTGTGTGTGTGTGTGTGTGTGTGTGAAAGGTGAAAGAGAGAGAGAGAGAGAGAGAGTGTGTGTGTGTGTGTGTGTGTGTGTGTGTGTGTGTGTGTGTGTGTGTGTGTGTGTGTGTGTGTGTGTGTGTGTGTGTGTGTGTGTGTGTGTGTGTGGGCACGCGTGTGTGCGTGCGTGGTTCCAAAAGGGGGGATTCGTAAAAGGATTCGGTGAGCATGCTGATGTGGAAGCAGATCTGAACACAAATATGGACCATAAACACGCTGTTGCATGGTCGTCACGGTAGCCCCATATTTGAACGCTTACGGACGTTTTCTCAGCTTCTCGAAGACTGCCGTAGCTCCAGGCGCCCCGCTTAGCTTCACAGATCATGTCTTCGCATCTGATACGAGGAAGTTGCTTTATGGACCTCGGCAAATGAGTCAAGTGTGTTTGTAATAACCGAGATGATTCAGCTGGAAGACTCCTCGATTCAAACACAATACACCGTGTTTTCCTCTCGAGACATCGGCGTGCCTGAGGACACATCTAAATAGAGCGTTAGGTAGACGGCGCACTTGAAGCTGTAGATTTTCATTATTCAGACGGTGACGCCATCGCCCCCTGAGAGGACTGAGTCAGCCTCCCAGCATGCTGGGTCCTGCTTGTACGTGAATGCCAAACCGCTCTCAATACTATCGCTGCCTGCCCCGTCTCTCTGAGTGATTCATTTTATATCAGTGATTCAGATTTGTAATGCCCATAGGCCCTTGTAGTGGGGGGGGTTAGCAATATCCAGTGGTCCCAGCAATGAAAGGGTCTCCTCGTCCTTCTTCCCCAGCTTGTGAGAACCCACCAGACGACCCCGTCGGAGAACACCTTGAACTGAGCCGTTCAGTAAGTTTATCAATGAATTAGATGACTCAATGTGGCCACCCAGTTGTTTGTGGCTGAAAGAGCAGACAGAAGATCACACTGTTCACAACGGCCCCAATTGCATTAACTATATCGGTGTACTGTTGGGCGGTGTAAGAAAAAACTAGATAGGAACATAATGAACACAATAAAAACCAAAGATTGAGAACATCTTTACCAGTAGATCCTGATGATTGGCACGTGTGAATCAAGAACAGGGCACGTCCTCAATTATACGAGTCCATGAAGCTAACGGGTACCAATCAATCTTTGAATGCAACCAACATTTGTATCCAGTACCACAGAGTTAGTAACATGAATACAATAATAATAATTTACTGATGTAGTTCAAGCCGAGTTGAAGTGATAAGGTGAGACTACTTTTCAATCAGGCTTCTAGTTCTACATCTCTTTATGCCTGACTATCTTATCTTAGCCATGTTTACAAATCCTGGAGTAGACATTCAGTGGCCGTTGGTAGAACTTCACTCGAGGAACAATGTGAAAATGAGCAATTACCTAATTACCTAATGCAATGTGAGAGATGGAAAATGACTCCAATTATCAGGAACATAAAAAAAGAAAACCACACACTGACACGTGTTTAATATTCTGTGGTATGTGTTGTATAAGATGACTGAATTGCATGTTGTACTTTCCGCTACTATAAAATTCATTAAAGTGACAAGCATAGGTAGAACTTAGGCAATAAGCATGTGTGCATAGTCCATTCAGCCCACAGGGGCATCTGACGCATATTGTGAGAGCTCGACTTAACCAAGATGACATCACATAGTTGTCAGCTCTCTATGAAAACTCACCACTTTGATTTAGTTGTGTGTGTGTAGGTGCACTCGTGCTTCTGTTTCAGGCTTTTTTTTTATGTGGCACATCATCTACCACAAATACACACACACACACACACACACACACACACACACACACACACACACACACACACACACACACACACACACACACACACACACTCTCTCTCTGCTCAGGAAAATGCTGACAGATAAGAAATGCATACCTTTCTAGCGCTATGTGGTCATCATTCCCCACCATGCTGTCACTTTCAGAGCGCTAATCCGCCACAAGAGTTGTACACACTGATATTTAGGTCAGTTAGCATTACCCTTGCCAGTAGGATTCAACTCATTTTGCCTGTAGCACTTTTGGTTTTAGTTAAACACAAATCAACGATTCCCTCAATCACTGATGGCAGATTAATCTCTGCTTCCAAGTTTCACTAATTAACTTCCTGAAATCAAAACCATTTGTAGGGTGGCAGACACACAGTATGCTGTGCTTAGATCCAAACATGGTGGGTTTAGGTTTTTAACCTTGAGCTGTCGGGGGCTAGGATTTTATTCAGATGCTTTCAACCTTCTTGTTTCCTCATTTTCATATCAGTTTCAATTTTCACACATAGGCCCACAGTGTCTGGGAATAATGTAATTCAACCTGGGGGCAGATTGAAGTCACCCTCCAGAGGGTTATTAAACAGATTTTAGACATTACATCGCAGGTACACTTGGAACATGAAACAGAGATGTGTGACAGCGTTTCACGAGGAAGGTTTGAACCCGTCCAGTCACAGTTCATGGACCGTGTCTCTGGCAAGTCTCCTGCTCTGCTAGAACACTTCAATCCCCTCCAGGAATTTCCAAAACGCCAAACATCTGACAATGTCCTTCAGAAGGGCCAACGACTTCCATTGTTGTCATACATCTCCCCTCCTCCAGACATATGTCAATTTTATGTCAGCGGATTAGTGATGCAATTTATTCTTCTGCAGCCTGAGGATGACGTCAACTTTCCTACGGGGCCCGTTCTGTGAGACGCAGCCAGCAAAGCAGCTGACCATCGCTGCAAAGATGCCGACACATCACGTCCTTTACGAAGCTACGTCCCTGCTCTTTAGCTCTGTAAGTTGTACCCTGGAGGGGTATAGAGGGGGGAAATAATGATGTCATCTTTCCAAAAGGGCCCTAAATCTTGGAGCTATTATACTTGTGTGCTGAGCTCTAGAAGAAGAGCATGATGACGACGACGACGACGACGACGACGACGACACGACGACGACGACGACGACGACGACGACGATGATGATGGTTGTTCGGGCAGTGGAGATGACGATGATGGTGCTGGTCAGTGCAGTGGTCATGGTGGTGATGACAATGATGATGTCATCTTTTCTAAAGCCCCATTTTAACAACATGAGCAGTTTACCACTTTTCTATTGGCAGTGCTGGAGAAAGACCGGTGCTTATATGACTTCAGCTGATGTACCTCATCGTATCAAAACACCCGTGTTGAGTGGTGGAGGCACGAGCACTATAAATCAATACATTAAACTAATACTTTTTCTTTTTTTTATTCACTGCGGTGAAGTTTGCAATGTAATTTGCTCCCACATGTTCTACTGATATAGTATTACAATATGTAGCCTTCTTTCTATTCAACCTATTTCTGCTCTGGGGATGTATAAAATGAGTAATATACTTTAATCAAAATAAGAATGCAATGGCAGATGCAATATAATTACATTGTATCTGCCCTTTCCACCATGATGGATAAATATGTTTATATTGTATTATCCATTTACTCAAATGCTGTCTTTTTTGTATTTTCACAAGGACTTCCTTCCTCTAAAAGTTGAGCCAGCAATGATGTCACTCTCAATTATGAGGTGACATGATGAAAGGACCTCAAATGATGAGGCTGATGTAATGTCATTACTTGTGTTTTTCTGAAAAGAGCCCACGTGTTTATGAGGTGTTTAAACTGGAGCAGTGCTTCATAGGCAGTTCATCCTGCATTGTCCTTCTCAGCAAAATCTACAAGACAGTGTGTGCTCACTTTTGGTATTACCATCAAAAGCAATTATATCAACCAGCTCAAGTTTCAAAAGTGACCGTATAACTTATCATCATGCTTTTGTTTTTTATTCGACATTTTCCAGTTCCACCCCTGTGTGCTAGTGCTAAACCATAAATGATGTCACTCTGCCACTGGGCTTCTTGCTCATTATGGCTAAACTGGTAACACATGCGGAGAAGCTTTAACTGTTAAAACATTGCAACACTAAACAGCTGACTATGCCAAAGCTTTTAAAAGGGCAAGCACGCAAAAATCAATTTCAAGCTAAAAAATCCATTTATTTCGCCAGGCCGCAGTAAAGCACATCAATATGGGCCAGCGTGTCAACAGTGCTCTCATATTGTAACGGATACTACTATAGCGAGGCTGAGAGATGCAACGCTCGTACCGGAGTTCAAACCTAACATGCAGTCGGATTCAGAGATTGGAGTTACCACCAGCTGCACTGAAGAGCCGCCTGAGAGTTACATTTTAACAGTGTGTGGGCATGTGTATCTTTGTTTGCCTCCACTGGTTTTGGTTGTTTCCAGCAATCTTCCTCATTTCCTGCACGTCCAAGTCACACCCTTGTGTGTTAAACTATATCTAGTTTTACAGAAGGCATGATGTCATCCTGCCTGCGGGGCTTTCCCACATCCATGGCTCAGCTGATAACACATGGAGAACTGTTAAAACACATGGGTGTGTAGCAGATTTCTGTTAAATTTCTATCCCATATCAACCTTCCCTGAGAAAAACAGAGGAGGGTTTTGGCAAAGAAAACAGGTCCTATTTTTCCCTACCGGCAACCGTCAGCTTTAAAGCTCATCTAGATTGCGATTACCTTGGCTGAATGTGGTAACCCAGCCCATGTTGTTCCAGGCCGGCTACAGCTGTGCCTCACTCTATAAAATAACCAGCAATAATTGCATAACCATTCCCTCCCTTTACCTTGATGATTTAGAGCAGGACAAGCTCCACTTGAGTCCATGTGCAGGAGGGTCGGTCCTTTCAGATGGTCAAAGTGAAGCTGTTGAATTCCACATACCGTCGTGCCTGAGAGTTGTTTGACATCAGTGGAGGTTGTGGTTGCCCACTGGATCCACACTGCTGTACAAACACTACTCCACCAATAACCCAGTGAGCGGTCCGCTGCTTTCCCCGGGTTATTCTGTGCTGCGAGTCGGGGGAACTGAAGTCGTGTCCACACACACACACACACCTGGGGAGAACATTACCAAACTGCTCTGTTGTAGGAGTCGTATTCTGTGTCAAGCGCTGTAGAACTAAACACAGCATTGTGCAGAGTGAATATAGTTTCATGAAGCTGTGCAAAATGAATACAAAATGATTCAGTTTAGCCTAAATGCAACAAAGTCCCACTGGGGCCCTCACAGGATAAGCTCAGCTGACCCACGAGAGGAAGTTTAACTTGTTTACGAAGGAAATGACATCATTGAGCATGGATGAGACAATGACCTCATACCGACAAGATAGTGAGAGAGGGAGAGAAAGAGAAAGAGAGAGAGAGAGAGGGAGAGAGAGAGGGAGAGAGAGAGAGAGAGAGAGAGAGAGAGAGAGAGAGAGAGCAGTGTTTAGTTTGGCTGTCACACGTAGAAATGAAAGGTGGCTGAGTGCACCGAGGTTATTTTAAACCCTTTAAACTAGTTTTGGTAAATGGCTGCGAATGACTGATTTTAATTGGATGTTGTCAAGATTTTTTATTCGCTCGTCATAAACAAGTATGCAGTGTAAAAATGTAGGCCAGCTTTTCTCACACAGAAAGAATGTGAGGAATCTGTTGCACCAGTTTCCTTGTATCTTCAGTGCGGTGGAGACTGTTGTCTCAAATCTTACGGGTTTCGGGAGATGGATTCTGACACTAGGAAAGACAATGTGCTGTTTTCTCAACAAACATCCCACATTGCCAGTATTAATGCCACAGGTGGTACCGATGTGTGAGCACTGAGGGATGCTGTTCAGCCTATGTGTGTCAAAGCCTCTTTTCTTTGATGTTACTTGTGGATTGATAATGAGCAAAAGAAAGATGAAAATGTCTTCCATTCAAATTCCAGAGTCTGAATAAAACCTGGTGATGAATTTCAATGACTGTCTAAGCAGAACATTTAATTTTCTTGGACGACCTCGACTCCTGGGGGAATTAGATGAACAAGATTTTTCAGGAAAGTTAAAATTATTAAAAGATAAGCAACCTATTTCTGTATTCTGTATTGTACGCGTCTTTTCTCTTTGAGTGTTGATGTTCCAAGCCTTTTCACTCACACAGGGGACAATTACAACTTTCCAAAACAACATTCTGTAGCTCTGCACTTTCTATAAACTGCTCCTCGATGACCTCTAATTGTCCTGGGGATTGGGACAGCGTGATTGAAAGAAAAAAATCCTTCACGGCAAAATTGACTGGAGGGGGTTTGGATGAGCTGTTAGACCTCCCAAGAGCAGAGCTGGACTAAACCCCCAAAACAAAGCTTGCTGCTGGGTTAAGGATCTTAGAATATGCCCTGGATTATAGAGCCAGAACATGCCCAGGGACAGTGGCGGAGAACTAATACTTTGGCTAAAAAGAGATCCCGGGCTCTTCGAGGGGCAGTTTGTTTAGTGTTGTTAGGATGATGACAGTAATCAGGGGGGAATGATTGCCACTGCTAAAAGTAATCAAAAAAGTGTAATTAATATTAATAATAATCATTCAGAATTAAAAAAATAACACAAACACATTTGTTTACAGTCACAGTATATGTGTAAATCAACACAATGAAAAACAAAAATAACAGCAACATGTTTTCTGACTCCATATGATGCACATAGAGCATTATCCAATGTTATGGTTATGTTTGGGTACACGCAGACCATGGTTAGGGCCGGTTAAAGGGAAATATTGTGGTTTTACTTTCACTGGGAGAGAGTCATAAGTGCCATGAAGAAAGAGAGACAACTATATTTTGATTCCAATATATATATATAACATTTTTTTTAATATATATTCTATTATTATTTCTGACGTATTTCTTCTTAAAGTAACATATTTCAACACGTTTCAGCCAATGAAGTATATTCCAGTGTGTTTCTAATTCTCAAAGGCCTGTCAGAGCTTATACTTCCAGGCCTCCTGACAAAGAAGTCGAGTGAGTTAATTTACACAAACAGAATGGTCCCATCTGGCCTGATTAGCATACTACATTGCTAATGCTAACTTTTAATGGTGTGATCATCTCACCCGCTCAGTTTCACTGAATCCTTAATGCGACATTTGCATATTAGAACAACATATTGTCTCTCACTCGCCCAGGGGCCCGATGCAAGGTAGTGTCAGATTCCATTTTTGTCTTAAGATGCAGTTTGAAAAGTACGCAGGAGTGTTGATTTCCACATTTCTGAGAAAAACAAAGATCATGTAGAAGCATGTGTCAAAACAAGACACAAGAATGCAATTTGATGTATTGCCTGTTTGAGGTTATTGTCAAATTCAATCAAGCCAGTGATGCATTGCGAATGTGTTTTCTCTTCACAGTAAATTCAGAATAAACAAAACAAGGTAATTATTTATGTGTATCCAGGTGAGGTAATTTAATGTGCTGTGGTCTGCCCAATGTTGCCAGTGGTATCAAAATACATCTGAGTAAATTAGAATTGCATCAATTTTGCTCTCATGAGCATTTTCTTAAATCTGCACCAAAAAAGCACATTTTAATTAGTATTGTTCAAGTTTGATTTGAGATTTGATACCTAGTCATTGAAATGCATAGTGCACCCACTGCAGTCTAACTGATCCGCCCCGAACATCCCACCTGCCCCTCCACACACACACACACACACACACACACACACACACACACACACACACACACACACACACACACACACACGCCAAAACACTGTCCTCTGCAGAATCTGTCGCACTAATAAGTCATATAGCCTCTCTTCATGCAAGGAAGAGGAAACATAAAATAAAAATGCAAACGCCGGCAACAGCCTTTTAATGTCGCTATAAATCAAGAAGGCCCATCGGAGGAAGTTGAAAGATGTAGTGGAAAACCTCCCTCTGTTAGCAGCATGACACACGTGGACTGACAGATAGATTGAAACATCTGTAGATCCAAGAAAAAAGGCTGAAAAGTCCATCGTCCTTGATGGAGGAAAAAGACCTTCGCTCACAATGAAAATGATTTAAAGTTAGTGGATACACACGTATACATTTGTACCTCAGCTATTATTACTCACGGTTCCTCAAGAGTAACACTGCATGGAATAGATATGAGCCTTGATGAGTGTTTGTGAACCTCAGTCAAGTACACCCAGGCCTCAGACCACCATTGGAGCCAATAATAACGCTGCCTATCAAAGCAGAGACAGGCTTTCTTTTCAGCCGAGAGAAAGAGGTAGAGGGGAGATAGGAGAGTGGGAGAGCAGAAGACAGGTGGGAAGAGAGACGGTGGGAGGAGAGAGCCAGCATATTTCACCTCCATTCACCTGCTGACATGGCCTCTCAAAGAAACCTTTCATTAGACCTTCAGAACAGTCAGCTTAGTCTGTCCGATGCCGTCAATTTAGCTGTCATATTACACTGGCTCACTTTCTTCTCTTTCATCTCGGGGATTTTTCATCTCGGGATTTTCATACGGGAGGATTGGCAAAAGAGGAGAATGTGCGGAATAGCCTCAGATGTCGAACCATCTAATACATCAGTTAAGTGATTTAAGGTGTGCATGGTTAACCTCCGTATACCAGAATGCAAGCGAGCAGAATCAAAGTTCTCAAGGAAGTGACACCTTGTAAGAGAGCCTTTCAGCAATTTCGTCACTTTAAAAAAATAGAAACAAAAGGTGTCTCTGCATTACTTCAGCTTTTATCATTCAGGCATAGTTGATCAAACACATTTTGTTACTCATGGCAAAATAGGTTAAAACACTTGTGCAGGTGTTTCCAGGGCTTAGCGTGGCCCGTGATCCATATTTAATCAGATATTCTCAGAGCTTTTGAGGGCGTTTTTTTCAGGTTTCGATTGACAAAGAGCTAAACATGGTTCATTAGAGATTTGAACAGACGTTTTTTCGGGGATTTTTTTGGGAGGGGCTAGGCTTCATCTTTCTTGGCGGAGTGGAGCTTTGCTGCAGATATGTGTGCCTCAGAAATCTGATCTCAATGGGTCCTTTCAGAAGGTGATAATTTAGTCTGCCAACACCTCTTCTAAATCATTAACTTTAGGGAGAGTCAACCACACAAGCTTATTTTCTTCTAATAGTTTTGGAGTGAGATGCATACACTGACAGAGGGAGGGAAAGGGGGAGTAAGAGAAATATATACAGCACAGAGAGAGAGAGAGAGAGAGAGAGAGAGAGAGAGAGAGAGAGAGAGACTCTCAAAGCTCTCACCTTAAAATAGAGCACATCAATAACATTCTGATGTTGATGTAAGACTTGAGAGGATTGGCTGGTTTCACCTCCTCAGAACAAGCTCAAACTACCCTCCTGTCTCCCTCGGCATGTTTCAGGCCACCCACAGACTATAGAGAGGCTCTCTATAACTCCTCACCTAAAGAGTGGTGTCAGCAACTTCTTATACCATGGCTCCCTCTTTGACTCGGTCCGGTTAATTAAACTGAATCCCGCAGCTTATTTTATTCATGTGGAGATGATGTAGTCTATCATGTAAAACACATAAAATACAAATTTTCATAGGGTTGGATTCTTTCATTTTAACCGTGTAGGCAAAATTCTGTATCAAGGAGCGAACCAAGTGTGACCTATTTAAAGAAATATATATTTTAACGGAGAATTTGGCCAAAAGGCAAAAAAGCATGCAATTATTGCTGGTTTGTTGTTGTTTTTTTCGTTTTTTTTATTTTCAAACTGAACAGAGCTGGTAATCTAGAGACATCGTAAAAACTTGCAGCCCCACTGTTTTACTGAGCTCTGGTTTGCACACATGTCCTCCTACAAGTGAGCAGCTATGCATACAGCAGCCCAGCTGACACTGGGAACCGTGTCTGTCCTCCAATGGGGACTGAGCTGTCACTCCGACAAGAGCAAAGGGTATTTATTGCAGGATTACACAGTACCTTAAAAACCCTAACAAAACAACTACTAAGTAAGCTCAGGAATGCCACATTGACATTAAAAGATTTCTGAGTTGCTGGTTTGAGTCAACATTGATGTGATCTACAGGAAGTCTTTCTAAGTTTAGTCTCAACTATGCACCTTTTCCATTGCTGTTGCCTTCTTATTTTCACTGGAAATGGGTCAAAGCTACAGCATCCCGATGAGGGCGGGTGGATTTAATCATAGGCTTGAACAAATAACAGTATACTTGGGCTCAGAGCACAAGAACAAAATCAAAACTCAATCTGAATTATTCATTAGCAGTGTAAAAAAATATCAATGGTTTTGCCGTGACACCCCCTGCCCGTCCCGACTCCAGTGGGGCTGTTCTGTAGCTAAGCTTGACCTTTGACCCCAATAAAAACCGTATATGAGTAAAGGGATCAATAAAGCATCATATTGCAACTGTTACAACACATCAAACAGGAGACTTCTTTAAAAGCCCTGCAGACCGCTGATCTTTGTGTGACAATGGGAATGCAAGTCTGTGAATTTATGATCCCATGCAGTATATAAATACACTTTCTTAAAGTCTTCGCAGCAGGTGTGAAGACTGTGATAACATACAGATAGCAGAGATACTTCACACTGGCATGTGTTTTTCTTTGCACCCCCTCTCTGTATTTCTATCCCATTAGATGTGTGTGTTATTCCCCCCGCAATTTCTAATCATGTGACTGTTTTCTTTCAAGTCGGTTGAACAGCACATGAGGTATCCGCAGAATATCTCCCCTGCCAAAGACACCTAAACTACTTTTGCTCTGTGGTGGGACGAGCCAGCGGGAGTAGTCAGCTTTCACATTGCAGAAAGTATTATTCTCCCATGTCTTTTGTCCTGGACGATGGAACAAACACAACCCGGGTCATTCGAGGTCACGACGTGGCCACAAAACTACACAGACGTCCGTCCACAAGAGATGCATATTAACAAACAACAACAAAATGACATGTTGGCAAACACACACATGCAGACAGACACACACAAACACACATTGTGGCCACCCACGTTGAGAACGATAGATGGAAACTTTAACTGTGTTTATAACCTAACTCTGGATTATAGGGTAGAGAACGAGAGAGAGGGAGGGAGAGAGAGAGGGAGAGAGGGAGGAGTTTCAGTTGCTCAGCTGTAAATAATTAAAATGAAGCCCTTTGCTACTTGCTCTCTTCTCACCTCCATCTCTCTCTGTCTCTCCCTCTTTTTCTCTCTCTCTTAACACTCACCCCCCCCCCCCGACACACACACACACACACACACACATATGCACAAACACATGTCCACAGTACCTCTATTATCTTTATTATGACTTCCCTTCCTGATATATATTGGTTGTCAATTTTACAGAGAACAAGCACAGCAGGCTTATCTTGTTAAAACACAAGGGTTGTTTGTGTGTGTGTGTGTGTGTGTGTGTGTGTGTGTGTGTGTGTGTGTGTGTGTGTCTGTGTCTGTGTGCGTGTCTGTGTGTGTGCCTGTGTGTCTGTGTGCCAATGTGGGTTGCGCTATGTCAGATAGAAAAGGAACGTCAGGTTCCACCACTGACGATAAACGCACACTCGTACTCACACCGACGTCTTCCTCTCAAACAATAGGTCGTACATGTAAAGGGAGCTCGGGGGGTTAAAAGGATCCTTTAATCATTTGGGATGTGTTTAGTAAAGCTTGCCCAGGCTCCAGAGTCCTAGACATGGGACACAGGGTGACTGACACACACCCAGAGGTCAGTACTGAAGTTTTGGCTGCAACAAAAATGATTTGTAAAAGTTTCAAAGCCACCGTGCGTTAAAGTCAGCTGCAAACCATTTACTGTGGAGGCTGTGGACGAGCTGCCAAGTCTTAAACAGCATGTCTTATTGGCAGAGCTAACACACAGCTGAAAGCCTTATACATGAAAGACTTATACTGTACAACGCCTGAGGCTCATAAAAGCATTTATAGTGTGAAAGAGGCTGGGAGGATTACTCTCAGAATGTAATCTATTACAGATAACAGATTACTCCATTCATTTGTGGAAGATGAACAGAGACAGGTTTTTTTTCAGAGCTACGGGGTCGGATTCCAAAATGAAACCACTTAAAATGATTCTCCACATGACAAATACCGACATGTTTTAATGAGGATAAGGGGAGCATAAGCGACCCAGATGTAGTGCTGTGATCACACTTAACAGAAAGAGTATCTCCTTCATGCAGTGTTGCAAATCAGGATTTATATTGTAATATGTTCGATGTTGCCTTGATTTGCTGCGTGTTATTAAAGATGTACCTATTTGTTTTAGCAAAAGGGAAAAAAACAGCTTAAATCAAAACAACATAAACTACTCACACCTAGCAATTACAAACACACACACACGCAAACACACCTACACACACACACACCATTGCTGTTTCCTGAGTCGCCTACCAAGCAATGCAGGTCCTCAGCCAAGGGTTTGCCTTGCAAGTGGTTGCAATGCATCTTAAATGTAGAAACGTAAAAATATACACTCATAAATACATCTGAGTGCACAGTGCATGTCCGGTTGACCCCTAAAAAGGGAAAAGGCACAAACTCTCAGAGACTTGAGCATTGTGTAGGCCTACCCCGACAGAGGAAACAAGTATCCTAATACCAATCAGGCATCTCCCTTTTTTCCTTTTTGCTTCCTATTTTCCTTACCGGTTTTACTAATGTCTCCTTTATCTTTGCTGTTTTCTTTCTTCATGGAAATATTCACTCCCCAAAGATATCCCAAACACAAAATACAGTCACGCCAGAAAAGCTCAGGGGTAACTGACTGCCTTAGTGATGGGTTATTAGGTATGCAGTGTACACACTTGCATTTACTGCAGACAGTATTACTGGTGTCAGGTACACCTGTGGTGTATTAGTTAACATTGCTGCTGTAGAATAGTCTGTATCCTATGAAAATAAACAAACAAAATAAAATATCCAGAAGATACATTAGTGCCTCACCAATCTCTAATACTGTATGACAAGTAGAGACAATCTGGAAATGGTTGAGTAGGAGTATATCCAGGGTTATGTCAGCTCTTGGTGAAGTCACTGGAAACAATTCTCCGCTAAAAGAAGGACACGTCGGGAATGCTAAAACTCATTCAAGGAGCCTGAGACAGCAAAAAAACAGAACAAAACTAGGCGCTTCAAAACATAAACATAATCAGGCACCCCAAGATTCCTCAATTACATTTCGATTGATATTCCCACCAGTCACCCACGTCTTGCATTACACTCTTTGACTCTTTGTTGCCAGGGAAAGACCAGCGAGGAAGATCTCCTCCGTCAAGTCTTTGGCAGAAAACCTGGGTTGAACATAAACTGAAACAACTTCAAACAGACAGTCAGTGGAAGTACGTCGACCCAAACAGAGAGACCACTTCTTGAGCCATGGCCCACTACTACCGTCACAGAGCTAAACTGCCTTAGCACTTATTTTTCCAAATGTGATCCCGGCCAGGAAAGAATATTCCCCCAGAAGCAGGTCGGGAGTTTGCTGTCATGTAATGATGACAGAAACACTGCAATATATGAAGAGATCAACAGAAACTCTACGTCGTTAACACATGCCGTAGTTCTGCCGGGTCGTTTTCTTTCATTAATAACCACGCAAACATATCACCTGTGTAGCTTGCGCCTACCTTTCATTTTTTTTTCTGTTGTGTTATTTTGCCATAAGAGTCAGAGAGAAGAAAGGAAGGATGCAGTCAGAGAAGTGGAGGGGAAGATGATAGAACGAAAATGGCGAGAGAGAGAGTTGGGCATCCTGCCAGAACTTCATCTGGACATACATTACTTTGCCTGGAGACAGATGGAGGTGGAGACAGAGGACCGAGCGGGACCGAGCGGTCAGGGTTGGCGCAGTGCAGCCAGCCGTGTCAAATGACTGACCTTCCTGAAACCTCTCAACTCAACCTGGACAGCTTTTTCTTGCTGCCAGTCAGTGCGCTCGCAACCTCCAGCTCTCTCTTATCTCCCCCCTCCCTCTATTCCCCCCATGTTATACTTTTTATCCCTCTATCTTCTCCTCCCCCTCCATTCACCCCATCCATCTATCTGTATCTACACCCTCCTTCCTTCCCTTCCTTCACTCTTGCCATAAGTATAACCTTTGCAATGTCAAGTCCTTACTTTTTCATTACCGTTACACAATAGACCCGGCGCCCATTTGACTCTTTGTCAGGCATAACAGTGGTGATTACAATCTCAATCTTCTAAATGCCCCATGCAGGAAATACTCAATTTCATCCATCACCTTTAATTCCGCTCTCAATCGCCATAACCTTTCATTTTGTCCAAAACAAAAGGACTGTTTTGTTCACACTGGCCTGACAAAGATTTATAATGGGCCTTATCGTCGCAATAATGGAAATACTTCAATTCGCCCTTTTGCCGCATCTCATATAAGTGATAGTAATTATGATTAAAAAACATTTTTTTGTGATAACCAGGTAATTCATTCACGTTAAAAGAAAAATGTCCTTTTGGTTCGGGATTACAACTGGTTGGGTCAGTTAATTTCACACTATCACATCTTACTGTATTCTATTTCTGAACATAATAACTTTTAAAGTAGCTTTATTTAACATTCATCATTTATATAGCAGCCAAATCATCGTCATATAAAGATATAGTGGATTGATGTCTACCTGAGCAGAGAATGAAGTCACCTCCATCGGTGTGTGTGTGGAAGTCCGTTTTCTCTCCTCTCTTTGTGGACACAGTCGGACCGGCTGTGCATGCTTTTAGTGCCTGTGAGCGGAAATGTAAAAAGAAAGTTATATAAAAGTTGCCAAAAATTGATTGAGTTGATGATGGTTTTATGCGATCACATTATTTATTGTCTTTTCTTGGCACCGTGTCTAATCAGTCAAAAAGGCTGACTCTAACACGTAGGTCGTTGGGAGAGCACGGCGTGTTTCAGGGTGTTCTTTCTCGGTAAGTGGTGTTTAAAGTGCGACCGAATGAATCATCATAACTGTCCACGACACCTCTCGCGACGTCCGGCCAAAAACGGATCCTTTTCCTGCGCTCGCCTTATCGCTGCTCGAGCTAACCTTATCTCACAAATGGGCCCCGTACAGACACACAAATGATCATATACATCAATGGCACCAAAGTGAACAAACACACACAAGGCACACATATCACACACACGTTAATGGCACTGGACGAGATCTTTTTCCATTTGCGGTGAAAGACACAACGCATAAAAAGAAAGAGGAGGAAAAAAAAGAAAGAAGGATGAAATGAAGGGCTCGTGTTGCAGCGATCTGTCAAAGCGAGCAAAGGTTCATCGGTGGGTCAAACTACTGGGGGATTTTCTCACTGTGTTCCCTCTCAAATTACATGGCGGAAGAGGGGAATACAAGTAGAGGAAGGGGTGGGATGGGGGGGGGGTGCTGGACAGCTGAGGCGTGGAGAGAAAGATTGATATGAGAGAGAGAGAGAGAGAGACTTCCATATTCATGAAATGTATTGTTTTATTCCTCCGGGACTTTTGCCCCACCTTTAAGATAATTAGGCAACAGTCTGGCGTCGTAAATGACTGAGTTCAGTGAGTGAGAGCGAGACCGGAGGCAGCGAGGAAGACAGAGATGCCAGGTGGATGGAAGGTCGGTGGGGCAGTATCAACATCAAGGCAATATCTGGCCGCACTATTCTCCCTCTCGTTCGCCCTCGCAGCTGTCTCTCTCCCCTTGGCTCTCTCATCCGGTTACTCTCTATTGCCCTGTCCTCTTCGCTGGTTCTTTCTCTCTTTCCCGCTACTCCTGTTTCAAACACACCCACACACACACACAAGCGCCACAGTCAGTTCAATCAGCAACTGAAAATGACCGTAGGCACTGAGAGAGAAGGGAAAGGCATTGTGTGAGTGTATATGTGTGTGTGTGTGTGTGTGTGCGTGTGTGTGTGTGTGTGTGTGTGTGTGTGTGTGTGTGTGTGTGTGTGTGTGTGTGTGTGTGAGGCAGAGAAAGAGAGATGGTGGGTGGGGGCATGTATGACAGACAGAGGGGAGCGAATGGGAAAAGGAGACAGACAGCAAAGGGGAACTCTTTCATCCAATGAGAGTTGGGGTTAAAAAGTCGAAGGCATCATAAGCGTCAAAGGCAGACAACAGAGGCCGTTCTTTCAGCCGTCCTCTATTTCTTCACGTTTCAAGGCTTATGGCGTTGGACTGAATTATGGCTCATTTCTGTACAGCGAAGATGTTTCTCGTGTGTGCATCGAGCAAATGAGGACAGCCGCAGAACACATTTCTAAAGCCGCTTAAGTCAATCAGAATTTGAACAATCAGTTTAATATTCCTGTTCTTGTGCTGTATTCATTCTAGCAATAACTGTACAAACCACTATAGAAATGCACGCGGCTATAAAACCGCTTGCTTGTTGTAGTTTTGACTGACTGCTCGTTTTAAAAATGCACAA
Source organism: Liparis tanakae (assembly GCA_036178185.1). Classification (NCBI taxonomy): domain Eukaryota; kingdom Metazoa; phylum Chordata; class Actinopteri; order Perciformes; family Liparidae; genus Liparis; species Liparis tanakae. The sequence goes on from CM070092.1 coordinate 12,822,067, forward strand.
ACACAGATATAAGCACATAATATGAACACGCCCACCCAAAAGTTACGACTCGCATGTTGCTCGGCAACCGCCACTTATTTAGCTAAGGTTCAAGGACTTTGCTAAGAGAAAAAAAAATGACATTTAAATCTTATTTATTAAAAGGAAAATGTCTTGCACAGTTGTGACCTTCCTTCGTTATTGCACCAATGTATTACCAGAATTCCATCCGAGCAATGAGCCATGCAAGGTTGTTCTTTACATGTGTTTTAGTGCAGCTGAGAGCAGACCAATACAATACTTATTATTCAATCCACCTTACAGAAAATAAGTGATTGTATTCGTTTTGAATATGAAAATCCAAGAACACTTCCAGCATGGCAGTAAAACTCAAAATCGGAGGAAAACAGTAAAAGACATGAAACCACAGCATTAAACCATTACCACAGGGAGAATACGGAGGAAACGGGTCCCCATCCCACCTTCCTCCTCACCATATAACATCTGACAAAGCTGAACTGCCATAAAAAAAGAATCTGGAGGGAAATAAAAGATAAGTGTGCCGGAGCACCATGAAAATGAATACATTTCTCTCTGCACTGTTACTCAGGGAAAATGAGTCAGTGTGGGGAGGTGGCACATTTAGGAGGTATAAACAACTCACGGAGAGATCACAGAGATTAAACAGACAAAACCAGAACAGCAGAGGGAAATCACAGAGCACAACGAGGAAAACGAGGAGAGGAAGAGACAAACAAAGTGAGGAAGAACAACAGGATCCAGCTCAGACGCAGACGAGTGGATAGACACAGAAAAAAGACTCCGAGCCGAGATAACTCCAACGCTGAGAGAAGAAAGGGACGCGAGAGACACGCGGAGAGAATGAGAGAAACAAATGTCGGAGAGCGAGGAAACACAAAAGGAATCGTGATGAACTATAAGAACAAGGATTGATTGTTTGTGGGAGTTTCCCCACTGCAATGAAATCCCAGCTGTCTCCAATATTCCCTGCACAAAAAGTCACGTCCTTACTCTTTACTGTGTGTTATGGCATTCAAATCAGTTTATTCATCACAGCGTTCGTCTCGGGCAGGAAATTTGATTATACCGTGTAGTAGTGCCACACGAGAATGTTGAATTGTGCCCATTTGTCGTTTTTCTATCAAGTCACACGACACGCGCAAAATTGAAAGCGGGAATTAAAATGCAACAGAATCCGTGTCATGAATGTATTCTTGCAGCCGTTTGAAGCAGAAAGGTGTGTGAACTTTGTTATTGAGAGGTTTCTACCACGGCCGTGTCCGGTCCACAATGTTGAAACTAAAAATGTTTCAGCTACACCCCCTTGTGTCACTTCTGGTTCCAAAAAACAAGATCCACAAACTAATGTGTGAAGTTACAGTGATAGCATCCACTACAGTGTATGGTTATCACAGACTCTGAACACACACACACACACACACTCACACACACACCACATAGGTGTGGCACAGTGAACCTGACAACATATATATTATATATTAACTCTGCTTCCTCCCCAAAGTCCTTGTGACTTCCCGTCTCATAGGGTCCATTGGACCTGGCTGGGTCTGACGCCATGGCCCTGCTGATGCCCCGCCCACTCCTCCTCTCTACCTCCATCTGCCTGATGGATCATGGAGGTCTGGATCGTGGTCCAAGCCTACAACCAACTATTCATACACTCTGTCATACTCATTGAATGTGTTGTAACTCTGTAATGATTCCTTCTATACACATGACATCTATTATTCTGTCCATCCTGGAGAGAGATCCTCCTCTGTTGCTCTCCTGAAGGGTTCTTCACTTTTCTCCCCGTGAATGTTTTTTTTCTATTTTTTGGGAGTTTTTCCTGATCCGATTTGAGGTCAAAGGTCAGGGATGTCGTATGTGTACAAATTATAAAGCCCTCTGAGGCAAATTTGTAATTTGTGATATTGTGATATATCATCTCATCCCACCACGGTTAGCTGCACTGGGCAGAGGTGACTTGGGCTTTTGACCATTTATGGGTTTCTAGAAGCACACAAGTCTACAGTCACACTGCCCTACAACCCGTCTTCACACACACACACATGTATATCCTTTCCTTAATTAAAGGAACTCTTTAATTGTCAGCTACAGCGAGCGTCTCACTCGGAAAGAGAAAGAAAAAAAATCTTCCTTATGAGATTTGCAGACTGTTATTTTCGCTGAGATTTGTTCTGTTGTGTTTCTCCAGTAGGCTGTTGAGTTCTGGAGCAGAGGGATAGTCACGCCAGAGCTGCTTCGTATGAATAACATTTCATGTGCAATAATCTGTGGCTTTCTTGTCACAAAATAACACGTACACACACACACACACACACACACACACAGTCGAGGAACGGCCCCAACCATGGCCACAATCACACGGTTTCTCTCTCTCTCTCTCTCTCTCTCTCTCTCTCTCTCTCTCTCTCTCTCTCTCTCTCTCTCTCTCTCTCTCTCTCTCTCTCTCTCTCTCTCTCTCTCTCTCTCTCTCTCTCTCTCTCTCTCTCTCTCTCTCTCTCTCTCTCTCTCTCTCTCTCTCTCTCTCTCTCTCTCTCTCTCTCTCTCTCTCTCACATATGGGTTCATCATAGGAACTGGTTGACCAAACCAAAACACAAGTCTAAAGTAATAATCGTGACAATTCCTTTAAATTAATGTCTGTTCTGCGACTCCCTTTTTGCATTTATTGCTTTTTTTTATGCTCATGGGAGTTTTTCTTTTTATCTGTCTGAAATTGTATTAAAGTGACATTCAATGACATTCAATGTGAGTTTTCTAACTTTTGTCAGTTGATATCCCTCGCTCTGTCTCCCGACTTTGTCCTTTTTTATATCGCTCTGAAATGAGTAGATGAATGAGTCCGTCAAAGTCTATATTAAAGTAAGAACTTGTGACATTTTGATATAAATAAAGCTCAGTTTAGCGAAGCTGCATTGCTGAGAGTGCAGGTGTTAATCATTCAGCGTGTACATTCACTTCTTCTTTTCATTCAAGAGCTTCTCTGAACTAAGACAGGCATTTGATGAGAGAAGAAATCAGTTACAAAGGGAGCAAGAGATGGAAGAGAACTACAGCAGAGGAGGAGGAGACAGTCAGAGAGAGAGCGGAGAGAGAGATTCCACTTTTATTTAACCTACTTCTAATTTTAAATCTGCTTCATTGACTCTTAGATATGCCAACCTGTGATGTAAATCCAGAAAATTATGAACAATAAAACCTAAAAGTTTAATACAAATGTACAAATGCACTGTAGAGCTTTAACTTGATAACTAGGAACACTTAAGAATCTTGATCTCCAAGACTCAAATGTGTGAGTGTGTGTAAGTGTGTGTTTTTTTTTTACCTGTCTTGTGGGGACATGAATCTGATTAAGGCCACATTTACACATAGCACATGGTCGTTTTCAAAAAAGTTTCTGTTTATATGAACCCGCATAAATACGCCGTCCGCATACGTCCGCATAGGACGCTCACATGACGTGAAGCATCTTTAGTCGCATACTGTGACGTTTGACAACCTAAAACTCAGTTTGACCTCGTTCACACGCAAACACAAAAACTGAGTTTTCAGAAATCTCCACTTTGGCCGGAGTTTTTAGAAATGATCGTTTTCCGTGATAAAACCTCAGTTTTTGTGTAAATGAAAGGCCAAAACTCATGAAAATATATGCGTTTTCCCATCGTGTAAACAGGGTCTAAGTCTGATTCATGTTTTGCGTGAGGGTCGCAAATATCCAGTGCGTTGGTCGCAAAACCACGAAACTGAGGCCTTAGTCACATCGTGGAAACAGGTCATGGTTAGGGTTAGGGTTAGGCACGTGGTACTTATGGTTTGGGTTAGTGTTTAGGAAATGATTGTCAGTCAATGTAATGTTCCCGAAAGTAATGAAAACACGACTCTGTGTGTGTGTGTGCAACAGTCATTTCCCCCGTACTCCAATTACCAGTCATAGCTTGAAAAAAGATAATTGGAGAACTAAGTGGGAGACTTGAAGTCATGCTGAGACACATAACGTAGACACACACACACACGTCGCGCGAACAAACAAAAACAGACACTAATTCAAAATGAAACGGGAACACAAGGGCTTGTCAAGCCATCAATGTGAAGGAGGCTCACAAAGTCTGCACTGTGAAAATGAAAAGCCATTTAAGTGGAATTATATATGGATAAGTAATGTATGGTAGTTGTTTATCAGAGTGATATGATAATCACCAATGGTTGTTATGATTACTATAAAGCGAACAGTCTGAAGAATGGTTATTTGATGAAATGTAATCCCATTGATAGATGTAAGGGGGGAAAAGCATCTTATTTAGCAAAGTAGACACTGCGAGTAACAAACACAAGGCTAGAGAAAGCAAATTAACATATATTGAAAGATAAAATGGATTATGAAACACATGACACGTGACTTTTACTTTCTAACCGGTACGAGACAAGCGGATCCTGTTGGTCTATCCATAGAGATCACAATGTATAACATCCGTTGAGACATGCCTGGACCACTCACACACTCACAGACATGAGCCATGATGCTATCTGTTGCCAAAGTGTCACAGCTTGTCAAAATCTACCTGTTTAGCGGGTTTCCAGGCTCACAGTCCAGTCTGGGGACATACTGTACTTGTAACACCTGTTTTGTTTTAACTGTTAATGTGGTGTGTGTGTGTGTGTGTGTGTGTGTGTGTGTGTGTGTGTGTGTGTGTGTGTGTGTGTGTGTGTATATCCTTGAACATGATCAGGGGACATGTCAGGACTTGTCTCCGGTGATGCCAAAAACAGATTGATCAGTAATCAAAAATCGTCGAGCTTCAGATACTCGGGAATCGTGTTGAAGGTTGGAGTGGAATATCACTCAGCATCCCGATTACCTTATTTCAGTGTAAATAATAAAAAATGTCCTTTGTTCGAAGGGATTTGTGATTTGTAACGGAGGCGTAATGACCAATGAGGTGACGAGGGTGTCCGGGATGTTTCCCATGAGCCGCGTTAAGCCTCTCCTCCACACACACACGGCTATTTACACGGAACAGGTGGCGGGGCAGTGAAGGCTGAAGAGACACACACCCGCGCACACTGTCTCGTTATCCGCGCTCTCACTTAATTTACGATCTCGGATCAAACATTAGAAAACATTCCTGACACCAAACCACATATCATAGAAGCGAATGACAAAATAGATGGAGGCTGACCAACAGCTGTCTTATAATTTACAGTTTTCCGTCGTCGCTGCAGATTGAGCGGGACGATAAGTCACGAGGAGCTATCTGATGACCGGGACGCCGCGGCGTGTGATGTTACCACGCGGCGCGGGTGCAGATGTGAAGAAAGGCGGAAGACGGAGTTACCCACAGCTGTCGGATTGGGACTTATAATTATTGCCATAACCATAACTGTCATTCAACACCACATGGCCTCATCGTCAGAGAGCGTCTCCTTTTTTACAGTTTACTTGGTTCAGTTTATTTGGTCATTTTCTGACTCTCATGCTATTCGTATTTGTCATGTGAGCTCCGAAAAAGTAAAAACAAATTGTGGTTTATTGGTTATATGAATGCATTGATGGACAACTTCATCTTTGTACCTTGAATCACATTTCAAGCGCACATATTGAAGTGTCTGAATTTCTTCCTCTCTCTCCTTTTTTGACACCTTTAAAATCGAACCAAATGTAAAATCCACCATCCCATGAATACGTATTTCATCCAATATCCAAAGCTGCTGCCGCCACAGGAATGACAACCCTTGTTGGGATCCCGTCGCATCAAGCCAGCAGATTTGAATGCTAAACCCATTAGCCAAGCATCACTCACAGTCGGGGCTTTGCGATGATAAATAACCCAACCAGAGAAATCTGATTAGCAGAGTCTGAGGCAGGGGATCTGAGGGAACGAGTAACAGCGACGTCGCCGTTATCAGGCCTCCGTCAGATTGGAAATCACACACCGAGAAAACATGAAATGTTCATCTGCAGCGGGTTGTGTCGGCTGTTTTCTTAAATCGTGGGTTGGAAACCAAAATTGGGACTTTGGTGGGGTGCAATTAAATGAAAGCTGAACTTTGCGTGCCTGTCGCTAAGCTCCGACACGCCAAAGTCACTGATATGCACAACTAGCCGGTTGGCTGGCAAGTAGGTGTATTTGAACCTGCATGGAACTGTGAGTTCCTGTGGTGGAGCTTTTGCCTCCGGGGTGAGGCTGTGGTGGAGCGAAGCGTTCATATTCACCTGGCGGTCCACCGTGTGCACGCTGACAGTCAAATACACTCTTGTGTCGTGTCTTGAACTCTCCCTCGGTTTACGTTTTCATCTTCATCTCGCTCTGACTTATAATCAAAACAACTAAAAGAAGTTGGTTCATTATTCATCATATTATCTTCTTTTTATATATATATATATATATATATATATATATATATATATATATATATCTGCTTTATGGAAAAACGTTGGCTTGACCTGAAAAAGAGACCCAACATGAAGGGGCACCAGTATGTCTGTTGGAGGTTTCACAACAAAAGAACAACATTTGGTGAACACAATACATCTTTCAACCACAACACAGACGCAGAAAGCCCACGCGCCACATGTACGAATGCCCTTTGAATTATTTATTCATTTTGGTGCAACTGTGAATATTTAAAAAAAACGGCAAGCAGCAGTTTGGACACAATTTGTTTTTATGTACCTCACGGCGCTCTTTGTCGCAGCTCCTCTGGTTCTCATAGCGGACCGTCATGCTTCCCCTGGGTCAACGAGGACCGGCATCAGGTGTGTTTTGCCCCTGCTCACCAAACTCCCACCGGGGAGCGGCCTCACGCACCAAATGTGTGCAAGATTTACTGTGGCAGTGTGAGCTGACGCAGCATAAATACACAAATGCGACACATTTCTTTTCACTCCAGGGAGTTATACTGTATTTGTGTATGTTTTCTGTGGAAGGATAGGACTTGATACAATACTTGGTTTGCCAAAGTTCTTGCTCACTGCAAATGTTTTTGGAGGAAATAGTTTGACTTTCATGTTGATGTTGTAGCCACCATCTCATATAATATATGTTACTCTCTCAATATAAAGCTGTTCAATTCAATTCAGTTCAGTTTATTTTGTCTTGCTCACTATCACAAATTGCAAATTTGCCTCAGAGGGCTTTACAGTCCGTACACATACGACATCCCTGACCTTTGACCTCACATCGGATCAGAAAAAAACTCCCAAAAAATAGAAAAAAAAAACTTTCACAGGGAAAAAAGGGAAGAAACCTTCAGGAGAGCAACAGAGGAGGATCCCTCTCCAGGATGGACAGAAGCAATAGATGTGTCATGTGTACAGTTGTATCCTACACATGAGGAGTGCTCTCAGTCTGTACTTGGCTGTTTTTTTAGAGCCACATTTTCAAGCGTCGTCACATTAAAAAGGTCAACCTGGACTCAGCATGCAACATCTCAATGAGGCCATCGATTCAAACCCCTTAACATGGTCAGGTATACACATTTACATTAATTATAGTACCCCTTAAGGTCAAACTAAATTCAATTACATATTGCATCACTGTGTAAATCATAATGCATCGCTGTGTAAATCTCTTAGCAGAGTGATTCTGTGCAAAAGAAAGGTCTCGTAATCTTCTTAATATCATAACATCATTTAAATTTAAAACGAGAATGAATGACCAGCGGCTCAGAACGCTGTTTTTTTTTCTTCATCTCACTTGGAATCAAATGGCTGAGCGAGGCTATTTTAATCAAACGGATGCTGTACCGCATAGAGGACACACACGATATGACACACAATACATTTGATTGCATATCGTTAGCGAGGTTTCCCCACCGCAGCCCAGGACACACAAGCGCACCACAACATCAAACCATCAGGCCCGGTTAATTATTAAGAGGAAATTCAATGTCCCCTCACCAGTTCCCTGGCGAGCCCACATACCATCTACACCCAGCCACCTATAGGTTGCGTAAGCATTCCCTGCGACAAACAATTACGCAAACACACACATGCACGCAGACATCGATTGACCTTTCCCGCTGAGTGTTATTAATACATGCAGGTCTTTTTAAGAAAGGTTAACGAGCAGTAAGGCCAGCACCGCTCACGTGGAATACAAACAAGAACAGTGGAGTCCTCACCCTTCATCACGGAGAGAGAGAGGGTCACGTGACATTCAAAACCTTTGAAAGATGTTTATATTAATGCAACTTCTTCCCGACCCCCCCGACCCCATACTGAGAGAGAAATAAGAATTACAATAAACACAATAGTAGCTTTAAAGGCAAAAAGATGCCCGGGCACAGAGCGTTGACGCTAACGGGTTCAGCATGTGCCGTCTAGGAAAAATACCGCAAAGGGGAAATCCATAACACACAGCATACATCACAAAGGATCTGAAGCTGCCCTCTTTCTCTCCTGCACGTCCAAACAAATGTCCTGAAATGTATCTCTTCTTCCTTCCCACATCATAAGGGCCGCCGTGCGTGGCTCAAAAGCTTTAACTTATACTTCAAAACAGGTGGCGCCTCAAAAGTAAATGGATGTCATGAATGACACGGAAACATCTCTCTCTCTCTCTCTCTCTCTCTCTCTCTCTCTCTCTCTCTCTCTCTCTCTCTCTCTCTCTCTCTCTCTCTCTCTCTCTCTCTCTCTCTCTCTCTCTCTCTCTCTCTCTCTCTCTCTCTCTCTCTCTCTCGGTCAGTGTGATGATGGTGTCGGTGTCTGGACGCAGCAGCAGCATATTTGCATCAGTCATCCCAACTCGAGCGTGAAGAGGAGGATTTCCCTGCTCCACTCTGCCAGTGAGTCAGTGGAACAGACCCTCATAAAGTCCCGCTGGACGGAGAAGAGGCCCAAGGAAAACGTGGATCCATTTAATGGGCTCAACTTCAGGCTCTTGGCTTTTGGCAATGCAAAAGTAACTTCCCAGGAGAGCATCACATAATTCTTCGGGTATTTTGTGTTTTTCTGAAAGCATAGATGTACACATTAAGCCTCTGCTGCCACAAATCTGCACTAGTGAAAACAACACGACAACTCTTCCTGCGTTCCCGTTTCTGCATTTACATGTAAATAAAGTAATGGTTAAATGAGATCAAAATCAATGAAGAAGGCTGGGAAAGAAAAGAGACAAAATTGCAGACTAGGTTTCTCTTTTTGCTTTGATTGTATTTTGCGTCTCAAAATGATGACAGCGAGGTCGCTTCCCTTTAAACGCAATATTTTCGGAGCATGAAATGAAGAGTGGCAGGAAAAACATTCGGGGTCCGCGAGCCGCATCAACACTCAATTCTGCCGAGACGCCGAGACGACCCTCTGGTGTGCTTTAAGGTTGAATACAAACTCAGCCGACGCTTCGCAACCCAACTCCACCTCTAATTAGGCCCGCTCATCCAAAATTAGAAGGGGGAAAAAAAATCCATGTTATAAGCAGCCTCGGGACATCCTTCAAAATGTGGCTGTGATTGCAACTTTGAGGCTTAATTAATTGAACAGTCTGGCTTGTCAGGTCACATCAAAGTAGTTTAAGATAGTATTACAATAGTATGTTGTGTCGTCTTTCCAGATTTTCTGGAAAGTATGAGGTAACCGTAAGAGGAGGACTGACAGGAGAAAATGGATATGAACAAACATGAAGACGAGAGGTGAAAAGTCCATCAGACTCCTCTCCTCACTGACTCTCCCTTTCCATTCCTTCTTTCTCCACCCCCTTCTCTCTCTACCTCTCCCTGAAGTCTTTGATTACAACTACAATTTTAAAATGTATGTTTTTTCAACCTTTTTTTCTCTGGAATTGGGTCAGCAGAAAGTCAGCCGCCTGGGCCTTGATCCTAAGCTCACGCTCAGGTAAACTTCCAACTACAGAGAGACCCGTATTGCTATTTTCAACTGTTCACCTCCTCCTCCTCTTCCTCCCCCTCAAAGTGCTTTGTTGATAAACCCACTTTAGAGCTCGCTGGTCTGTGAGAAGATGACGCTCACCTCCTCACGCTATTCGAGGAATGGGAATAAGTGTTGCGATGTGCATGAATCATGTGCGTTCTGCGTGCGCGTTGTTCAAGAAGAGGTCCACGCTCCTCGGGGCCCCCGACGGATGAGTTTAAATGGCACGCTGATTACAAATCTCAAAGCAGACTCTCCTCGGAGCCTCGCTAATGCGGACCGTTAACTCGTCGCGAAGCAGCAGGACGCAACGCACTCGAGACGCACTCGCTGTGTCATCATCAGAGCGGGCCTGGGCCTCGGCTACTCGCTCAGAAACAAACTGAGAAACACTTGCGAAGGGAAACGACTGGTCTCACTCACACATGCACAGACACAGACACGCATTTGATCAGCGGTACCACTCGCTGTGCAGAAAGGACAGTTCCCCTGCCAAGGCGACATGCTGTTGGCGAACGCTGTGAGAGGCTGTCGTAGAGTCCTCTGCTCACTTAGCACTTCACACACAGTCTGTCATTCTGTGCGTTACTCGACGAGTAAAAGTATGAAGTGTGGCGCAAGGCTTTTGTGCAAGGGTCCAAAAAACACTGTCCTGGATAACCTGGAAACAAAGCAGAAGAATCGATGCTCTGGTGAGAGAGGCTCCGTTGGTTAAAGTCCAGAGCTTTTGAATGAGCCAGCAGGATAAAGGATCCACTCCACAAGAGGATGCTTGATAGCTGATGAATGACTCTGCAGGTAGCACAACATTTGAGCCGTGGAGATTCATGCCAACTGGATGGCATGCGGTATAATGTTGACCACAAGGGGGCCACGGATACAGTGTGAATGTATTAGTGGCCTCTCTTAACCCCTCTGTAACGCACAGTTAGCATAGTGTTTAGATTACAAATGTCCACAAGGAAAATACCCCCCCCACACACACACACATCACTCACATCACACACACACACACACACACACACACATAGTCACATATGCTCAGACATCCTTCACTTCCTTTCTTCCCTGCTTCCATGTTGATCGTGCTGACACAAATACACCCCTCACCCACTGCCACACTCCCATATGTGCGCGCACACACACACACACACACACACACACACACACACACACACACACACACACACACACACACACACACACACACATCAAACATCACTTCTTCTGGCATTCACACAAAGAGACACAAATACTCCCTTCCCCCCTTCCTCCCTTCTCTTGCTCTTTCTCTCTCTCTCTCGGCTCCCCCCCACACACACACACAGACACGGACACAGAGATACACACACACTCACACAACAGCCACCTTGTGAGAGAAACACCCGATGTTGGCCAACCGCAGTGAACAACGGAGAGGTGTTAGTTTTCTGCCTGCTGTCCCACTGACATCATGCACCGTGTGTGTGCTTGAAAGTCAGAGGATTTAAGAGAACCAGTGAGTGTATTTTTACAAACACACTGATGCTAATCTTTAACTTTCAGTCCAATGAGCCAACCTCACTCTCACTTTCACTCTCTCACACACACACACACACACACACACACACACACACACACACACACACACACACACACACAGCATCTAAACGCCTACTATTTCTGAGCATGTAGGAGTGCCAACAGTCAAGGGCAAAACAGCCAGGCACACGGTACACAGTGTGACATCAGTCTCCCTGCAGGCCTTTTGTTAACGCCTCACACCGCTCAGCCCCGCTCTGCCAAAGCCTCTCAGGTATCTCTCCGGCTGAAGGTGGGTGGTGACAGCATATGTTTCTGAGTGCACTCGGTATCACCGCTGTGTTAATGCCCTTACGCCGTCATCCCATGTCTTTAATCAGATCACGCATAGGCAGGACCCTGTGACTGATTTAGGGATACTGGTATGGTGGATACCCAGTCAAGCTCAGTAAAGCCTGTGTCAAAGGCCAAACTGTGTTCTCATTTACAACGCATTTATATCTAAATCATTTGAATCATGAATATGATAAGAGCCCAGGTGAAATTGGAATGTCATAGTTTATAAGAGGCTTTCAATCGTTGTTTGTAAACAACAATTGAAAATTTACTGAAAACACAAATTTCCCCTGAGGTCCACTTAGACAGAATATTAAGTGCTTTGGGGCTTTCATGGGTATTTGCTTTCTGAAAAGTCAAAGTATTTCCTTAAAATGAGTCTCTGCTTGAGGGAAGCATTGGGGACCGGTCTGATCTGCTGCCCTGTTTTACCCTGAATGACCTGTGAACCTGAAAGAGACGCACTAACGCTCTCTGTCACTTTCTCCGCCCAGCACAGTGGCATACAGGTCTACCCACTCGCTTTCTCTCACACACACACACACACACACACACACACACACACACACACACACACACACACACACACAATCAAACTCTATAATTAACTTCATTCCATTTCACACGCCATGTGTGACTATGTTGTGTGTTAACACCTGTCTCTTTCCTTAAATTTATAGTTTATAATAGTTAGTTGATAGTAGTTATTGTACAAAGATTGATTGATTCTGAGGGGCCTGAATTACCTAATGCGGACGAGAAAGTTTGTGTTAAATTACTGCTGGACAAAATCAATTCATAACAAAAATCACAGTTACATGTTAGGTAACACGTATCCATACATATGTACAATTCTCTCAATTACACCAGTTCCCAAATTAAATGTAATAATTAAAAGACAGCTTTAGGTCCATACGTTACTCCTCAAGTCAAAGTTGAACGAAGAGTGAGTGCATATGGAAACACGTACATAAAAACAAACTTCCCAGATGTGATTAATGAAGTGAGTCTCCGTCGACTCCTCTGACCTGCACCGAGGCCGTAGAGGACCACGGCTGCAGATCCCCGAGGCAGTGTGCATATTTGTGCCTGTAAATGAGGGAATGAGTGAAAGAGGTGTGTGTGTGTGTGTGTGTGTTTGTATGTGTGTTTATGCACACGTGAATGTGTGTGAATGTGTTTGTGTATCTGCGAGTGTGTGTCTGTGCGTGCACTCGAAGCCACATACCCTGAGGCTGTGACAGACGGACTCTAGACCACGTTACCCACACACCCCACTGCCTCGCTTAATAGTGCATGAGATAAGAACATTTGGACTTCAAAACAAACCCCCCACTCCCCACCACCACCGATCACTCCTCCATGGGAAATTGAGTTTTATGGCTGCCCAGATTGAGCCAATGGTTTGGACCCTTGAAAGGAAACTCCATGTGAACAACTGAATGTGATGACTGGGATCCCGACACACACACAGACACAGTCCAGTGCAGGCAGGGTAGCACATTTACTTTTATTTAGGGGGGCATTTTTGCCCCCACTGAGTTAAATCCAGGGGGATTTTAAATGAAAGTGGGGACACTTTTTGAAATTTGTGAAATAACATAAAACCTTAGTTAATTATTATTATTTATTATTTCTTTGTGGTAATTTATTGTTATTAAATGTTTTAAACAAATATTAACAATTGGAACTTGTTTCTTTGTTTGTTTTATAATAAGAAATTATATTTATAGATTTTTTTTACAGATGGGACAGACGAAACAAGGAACAAAAACAAAACACTATTAAATTATCGAAATTATGGGGCATTTTGTGTCCCTCTCTTGCTGATATCAGGGACAAGATTATATTTCTTAGGGTCATTGTTGCCCTTTGCCCTTTGCCCTTGTGTATTTCCGACGCTGAGTACAGGTGAAAAGGCACGTGTGCGAGTGTGTGTGTGTGTGTATGTGTGCGCATACGACAAGCACAGAAGAACACATATATGTGAGACAAACAGACGTACAGCGGCACAGATGCACAGACACGTTGCACAAATGGACGCCAACAAGCCGGCATACGCGAAGGCAAAGCTACAACAGACAACAGCACGACTCAACCATCGAGATCCACCGTGTACCAAACATGAGGTCACCTCGCTCTCTCCATCACATCAGCTGATCAGGTGCGTTGCTCGTCAGTAAGTATGTTTTATAGTGTTTATCACAGCGGAACACATTTGTGTGAAAAGCACCTCATGTCAGAAAGCTGAGACTTTTTAAATGATATGTTCAAAATTACAATTAAAAATACTGATTTAACGTTACCAGACCATTGCAATAACATATCGTCACCCATAATGTCTTAAGTCATTTTTATAGGTTTTTCAGAACTTGAGCACATATTGATCATACGATATCATCATATTGTGATATATTATACTACAGCGGTAGAATAACATGATGTGTGAGGATATAGGCAATTTTACCAGAGGTGGCTAGTATTATGAGGAGATGATTTAGGCAAAAGGAATTAGGCCATTATTTTAGGATATTGAAGATATTGTATTCTTCATTTAGTTGGTATTCCCCTTCAAAGCACCCTGTCTGACTTTGTAATCCCGGTTTATTATTCCACTGGCATTGCACCTGCAGATAAACAAGGTAAAAAAAGTAATAAATCAGCATTCTTCCAATGCAAGTCAGAAGTAATCTGAGGAGTGGAAGCTTCTGAAGCAGCAAACTCTCACAGAGATCAGGTGAACACAGCTGAACGACTCAGTCAGGTAGTGACGAAACACAGAGCACACCTGCTCAAAAAGAGTTTAGAAAACTAGAGTGTCTAGCTAAAGAACCAGAAAGAAACAGGAATGTATAAGACAACCACGACGGGTAAGAAGACATTAATGCTCAAACGCAGTAATGCAGACAGAGAGAGGTAGAGAGTGGGAGGAAGAGGCAGACAGAGACGCACAGCCAGACACCTACAGCGAGAGAGAAATAGAAGCAGACACTGGGTCGACCAGAGAGGCAGCCAGAGATCAAGCTCGAAAGTGAAGACGAGAGAAAAAGACAGACAGGCATCCAGACCGTGACAGGCGGACCACATTGGCTCAAGGAAACTTGAAGTGCAAATACTGAAAGACAGCCATGCATACCAGCATGAAACAAATAGTGAGAGAAGCTGGAGGGAAGAAAGTCAGAGTGTAACACCAGGGGATAGGAACAAGTGACAGAGGATGGAGCACAAGGAGGCTGTAAGAGTGAGAGCTGGAGACGATGAGAGAGACACACATACTGACTGATAGAGGGTGCATGTAAGGGCACAGTCCACCAGACAAAGGGAACGCTCCACATGACAAGGACAATGTGTCTTTCCTCCCAGTCTCTTAGTTGCGTTCTGAGACTGTGAAACAGGTCGTAAACCAGGTTGTCTGATGACCAGCCGTCCACACTGCAAGAAGATGGCAGCAAACAACTTTGTTGGATTATTCGAGTTCTCGCGAGGACATCATAAAGGCTCTATTTATATATTTATATATATATTTTAAATAATGATGCCACTTAGCGCAGTATTTTTTGCTTTCTTGAGGTCTGGCTATATTTATAGATAATTTAGAAGCTTATGGGACAGATGAGTCAGCACAAAATGACAGCATATTGTCAGGCTACCACACAAAGACCCAGAGACAAGAATAACAAAGACCCTCGTCTAAAAGTCTGGCGTTACTGTTTCAAGTGAATGCAAATTGGTACCTGAAGTTTTTGAGAAGAAATATTTCCGTTTGTGTTGCTGTCATTGTCAAATTTGCATTCCTGTCTAGCATCGTTTCTATCAGCGTGGAGCCGAGTGAACTGTGGGTGAACCCAGGAGGAAGCCGGCTCGGCGCTCTCACTGTCTGCTGCGGCACAACAACATCTCCCTGTGTGTGTGTGTGTGTGTGTGTGTGTGTGTGTGTGTGTGTGTGTGTGTGTGTGTGTGTGTGTGTGTGTGTGTGTGTGTGTGTGTGTTAGTCAAAATCAGACAGAAACATTAAGTCAGAGAAAAAGATAAAGAGGCAGAGAGGCAGGGGAGAAGAACGATGGAACGTATGACAAACAGAGAGTAAGAAAAGGATTAAAATGGGGGGGGGGTGTAAGCGCCTATTTGCGAGCGACCTTGTGTCTGCATGCTTTCAAACTGAATGTGAATGTGAATATGTGTGTCTGAGTGGCCGCAGATCACTGTGTCAGCAGCACTCATTACCACACACAGCTGAGGACATCAGAGAGCGTGCTTAGCAGCTGATAAAGCGCTCTCTGTCTATCCCAATGTAAACAACAACAGAGACAACAAACAAACAAACAGCAGGAAAAAGAGAGGCTCGCAAATGAACACACATTATTAAACACTTGCACACCAACACACGTGCAAACCGCGGAGGCTGGAAGTGGATTATCTGCCCAACCCGACTGCAGAGTAGTCACAGGGTGCAGAGGGATTAACTGTACGCGGAAGAATATTCACGTGAATATGAATTTAATACCAAGCAAAACGAGGCCAGTCGAGCTCCTCGAGGCGGTCTCAGGTAGTGAAGTAAACGAGTCACATTAATGGACAATTACGTTGCGTGTGAACATTCTTAATTCCCTCTCGGCCAATTACGCTATTTACATGGGTCCACTTCAATTTAGAAAAGAGCAAATTTGTCCTGCTAACAAGTTATTAGCCTGAATGTGAGATATTGTTCCATCTGTTACACTATAGTTACATTTAACTAGTGTGCATTTAAGAATTTAATTAAAATGATTAGTTGTGATTAAGACAACAGTACATGTTCTATATGGTGAACTCCACATGTTCGGGAAGTATAGGGATACACTGTGACTCGGCCATAGATTACAGGTCCCTTTTAAGTCTCCCCCGTGAGAGATATCTGAAAGATAACACTGCCGGTTGGTCCGAGAGTGCAGGCGAACGGGCTGATGCATAATTGAAAGCATGACTCACGCTTACTCGACTCATTTCTCTGCTGAAGATGACGCCTCGGCCCTGTCTGGAAACAAACGTGTGTCCGCTGTGATTCGTAAGAGGAGCGGTGACGTAATGCTGAGGTGATGTGAACATTGCCGCAGGCGATACCAAACACTGTTTGTGGGCGAGTCACCGGCACACGTAGTGTACACCACACACAGTTTGAGTCAGAATCTAATTTTACAAAGCAAGGACAGTTGCAGGTGGCGTGAATTTGACCTTGTGTGCTGGCGCTGGCAACGCGGACTGGCTAGCGGCTGGCGCATGCTAATCAGATGCAGTCTAATCAGAGCGGGGCATGACTTGGCCTGATTCAGCAACATTCCCACCCGAGATTACGCACTGACCTCATGTGAAAAGCTACATTAATATGTCAGTTTTTATTCTCATCTGATCTTTTATAAAACGCCTCAGTGTATTCTCTCTCAATCGTTATTTGTTTAAAAGATAAAGATGAGGCTTTTTGACCTTGAACAAACTCTGTGCCCGTATCCAGCCGTATTCAGCACACAGGGTGTATCCAGCATCCAGCACTGTACTACATTATTGAGAGCGGGGCATTTATTTGGGTTTATTCAGCCCATTTCCAGGCACTCAGATTATGCCTCGCACTGGACTAGAAAATGGTGTCAGTGCGGATACTTACGGGAAGGCTCTCATACTCTGAAGCATTACTCTGCCTCCAGGAAGCCCAACATTTGACATCAGCCTTAAGGATAGAAATGTCTCACCCATAAATGAAGATTCCCAGACAAAAAGATCTTTGGTGCAGATTATTGTAAGAAAAGTGCAGACATTTTATAATTATTTTACAGGATGACAGGATTACGCCATCATACAGCATTGTAATGAATGTGATATCAGCAGGATGAACATCCGAGAAGGCAGGATGGTTCAAGCGGTCGGTACATACAGTATCAAGAGCTCAGAAGACAAACAAACTAGAAAACTAGAGCCGTAAAGCAGCATGTACGGACACATTCAAACTAACCCTGGTCCAGTAGACATGTTGTTCTGCTCTGCTGTCAGGCTGCCATTACTGGCTGTCTTTATGTGATTAGTTATCTCTCCAAGGAATAGATACGCCAATGAGTAAGAGGATGCTGAGCTCTTCGTCCCACACTGTAATATTCATCTGAAAAACCAGACATGCCTGGATGTGGAGTGTGCCTGAATACAAAAAGGGGTGCAGCGGAGACTGGGACAGTTTAAATAAAATATGATATCTCGCTAGCGTACAGGGTATAATCTGATGTGTCACACTATATCCAGCTAAGCTCAAATATATCTCAATCCAAACAGATCTGATTGGGTCCTAGTCAACCATAGTGCATAGTCCTGACAAGATGTAAAAAGAAAAAGATTTGCCAGCAGATCATATGTTGTCTTGCCTTGCTCGACTATCACTGCCTGTGGCAGGCATATAGCACACATCATCACATAACTGCACACAAAGATATTACTTCCAGGTATTTAAGTCAAAATGCTTGCTGTTTAATACTGATATGTCACCTCGCTGTAATCTGACAGCTTTATCTTAACAAGATTACAGCTCACGGTAAAACCTCCAGGAAAATAGCTTTAAGCTCTCATATTACAGCTGATTAGCATGATCCGAGCCAATACAATATCAACTTTAAACAGATGTTTGCTATTTATCTTTCTCCGAGCCGATGGACTTTGAGCTCTTTAATTGTTTTATTTCACGGTTTTACCTGACTGGGAATGTATCCCCTTATGAATTATTTGATGTTCTCCTTTGATCTTTTTCTTCTGTTGAACAAAGTAAATGATTTAAATAATTACTGTCTGTACGGCGGTTACCACTGATCACATGGTCCACACCCATGGCGTCATCTTTACCTTGGAATGAGTCGTTTACACTAGCAAACTGAGCGGGTCCTCTTCACTGAGTCCGCCATGTTGCACCGCCATGTTTCTCTACAGCAGCCCAGAACGAACAAAACAGCGGCTCTAAGGAGGGTTTTATTTGGTGTTTTTACATTTCCCGTAGACCGCCCTAGCGCTACAACGTGCTTGGAAAAAGGAGGAGTATTCGGTTGGCTGCTAGATGCCGCTTATCGCACACACTTGTCCTTTAACTGTCTTCTCGGATAGCAGAGAAATGGTATTTTCTGTTTGCCAGAAATGTAGAAAGGATGCCACAACATTACTATAAATGTGTTTACAGGTAGAAAGAGGGCGTGAGCAGCCCCTCCTTTCTAGTCTCATCTTAGCTCTTGCTTTCCCATATTTAGCACTGAGTTTTAATATAAACATTGCACTTGTATATTGTAAGCAAAGGTAAGCTGCCCTTTTGACCAAGGTCAAGGACAGTTCATTCTATGCAACAGCTACGCCACGTCCATCCCATCACAAAGGAGATGAAACATCTATCCCAGTATTGGTCCGTGTGTGATGGAAGCAGCGCCCACTAGCTCTAGCGGTCCAAAGGGTGGCGTCTATGGAGGTGGTGGGCTGTCCTGAGCAACCTCACCTCCCACACACCTGCATCCGAGGAGAACTGAAGAAAGTAGAGCCACACGTTTCAGTGCGGGTCAACCAAAAACAACAAGCCAAGAGCCATGAGCAGCTATCGTAATCCTCCCACTTTGGGAGGCTTGACATATCGCAGTCTTGCTCAAACAGGTTTGTTCTTGCTACGAAAAGGTCAGAGGGATAACTGCGCTTGGAGAAGAGCCGTGACATAGCATGGTGTTTGACTCCCACGCAAGACAAACACAGGGACACGGAAAAGACAAACACTGGACTCCCGTGCCAAAAAAATGAAATAAACAGTGACATTTCGTCACGAGGGTCGTTAGTTTAGTTAGTCACTTCAGTCCGAGTTGGTAGTCCATCAAGTTAAGGCCAACCCACACTCTTTTTGTGGTTTTGTTGGATTAACTTACATTTCTGTAAGGACGGATGTTTTAAAAGAAACTATGCCTGTGTGGGGCCCACATTAACAATGGACACAATAACAGGAACTGGATATTGAAAAAACAATAAAGGAAACTGCAGAAGTTTTTTTCCGGAGACTGTTCATCAGAACCATGAAACCGCTGGTGAACAAGCCGGACAAATATAGCCATTAAGTGGGTGAACAAAACAACTCCGAAAAGGAGGCGGCAGCACCGTGGGCCGGTGGGTGAGATGTATCGGAAGTGTGATGTAAAAACAGAAGTAAGTGCGTACAATAAAAGCTGTCACCAAAATGATTTCCTGAGTGTTTATGGTCATATTAAACTGCAGTAAATCACAGTATTAAAGCTAAGCTATACTGGTGTCACTAAACTGCACACTGTGTGTGTAGAATGCAGCCAGTGCTCATCCTCTAATGACATGTGTGTGTGTTTGTGTCTATAAAACCACTGCTTCTTAATCTCCTTGCAACCAGACAATAACAGATTTGTCTGTGATAAAACCCCTGGTCTTGACATCATCATGCGCGTGCGTGTGTGCATGTGCATGTGTGTGTGTGTGTGTGTGTGTATGTGTGTGTGTGTGTTTGATAAGGAGCAGATTTAGCCGTTGATAAAATCCCAGTCTTTAGAGGGATTACCAGTCCATCCCCAGAAAACAACATGCTGTGCATTTATGGCGGTAATAAGTGGACCTGTAATAGACAGACACTTATCTGTAGCTCCGTTTGGAGACGGTGTCCACGTCGCTACACCTGGGCTAGGAGGAGAAGAAAGGAATATCTTCAGGGGCAGTTAGTCCTGCTACGCAACACCCCGTGTGCTCCCATACAGAGCATTTTGATTCGCTCTCCCACTGATCTGTCATGCTATTGTTTGCCCTTCAGTCTTGGATTCCCTCACATCCCAGTGGGCAAATGTGCAGCAGGCAGAAAAACACACAACGTGGCGCAAAATTAGACATTAACATATAAAGCCAAACATAACTAAAAACCAATCTACACAACAAAATCCTGTCCTCATTTTCCCTTTAGAGATATAAATCATTGCCTTTTCGCACTAAAGGCACCAGCAATATTTCTCATTGTTCCATTATCAAACATTATCCACCAACTACTTCTCATTGCGTGATTTGGATATTTCAGACAAAATCCGTTGAAAGGTCATTGGATGGTGGATGCAGGCCGAATGCTTTTCAGGTCAAAGCCATCAAATAAATCTGTACAGCTATTATTTGCCAAATAAAATATTTTGTTGTGCATGAGCTCATATCTTTTTTAAATGTCACCTTAAAAGACCTTTCCCTTACTCTTATTGGCTGTATTGAATACGGAAGCTCTGGAGGACTTTGTTTCCTCTAAACTCAGTCACTGTCAGACATGAAACGACTCCCCCACTTCGTCATGGTGAGAGAATTACTATAAAACTAAAGAGAGACAGAGATAAAGAGCCCTGTAAAGCATACTATACGTCGTATATTATTCTTATCTTATCCTTTCCCTTTCTCTTCCCCCCATCCCTCTCATTCCGTCTCACTGCTCCTCTCTGGCTTTCTCTCTCTCCCTCCTCCTTTCGCTCGAAAACGTTCACCCCCGTTTCCTTGCTTCGTGTCCTAACGTTCCCTCTCTCTCTCGTCCTCCCCTCCTCTAAACGCGGGGCCTTGTGCGCAGTCATAAAGAAATAATGTTTTCCCGTCCCCGTCCAGAGCGGGTAGGTGTTAGCATGCCAGCAGAGCTCCGTTAACTTATCTCGCGGCTACAGGCACAGAGTGCTAAACTAAGCTCTGATAGTTTGCAACAGGATGACCACAGAATGCCTGTAGCTCCGAGAATTAGGACTGTCGTCACGATTAGTGACGCTGGGCCGAATGTACTGTACTGTACCCACACTGCAGCATCCTGCATGACTCACTAGTATATGGACAAAGGCCACATCCACGCAAATTAGAGAATTAGAGGAAATTATTTTCCCAGCCTTTTTTTGTGTACTCGTCTTTTTTTCAATTCAGTCTCTTTTTTGGGGGGCCTGTGGCGTACCTACGTATCAATTACACATCTGTTTGATCGGCCACATTGCCGCTTTGATGATCCGGCTCGAAATGTATACGGCCATGCGTCTGTGCTCGTTTTGGAGCATCAAACATGATATGCCGGAGTGTAAAAATAACAAGAATTTAATAAAGCGTGATGTAAACACATACAAGTCATGGGTCAACGGCGTTTCATGCGTATCAAATACTGCAAAAACAGATCGGGGCTTAACCGGTATTAGTCGTAATTTTGTTGTTTGATGGAGCAGAAAATCCCCCCAGTATGCTCGTACATGCATCGTAGTGATTTCATGGAACGCCCACAAGCTACATCCAACGAGTGGTCAGACTAAACCTGATAGCTTTCCTGAGGCTGACCACAGGATGTCTGAGAGAATTAGGCTTACGGTGACGATTGGTTATTCTAGACCATAATGTTGCAGGCCTATTTTAGTCAAATGCACTTTGCATAACATCAGCCCAACTCACAGACATGCCGTGCATTAACTATAGCTATGGAAGAATAACAAAGCCTAGAATGCGTTGAAGTCTGGGTTGGTGTCAATGCACTACAATGCTCCAACACAGTGATATGCTTTGTGGTCCTAATCAGACTCCAACAGAAAATGAAGTACTTAATATTAATGTCATATCAAATACAGATGGGATGAGAGATTATGGCGGTGCAGATTTAGTTGTGCATATGCTGCAGAGAGGGAGATGGTGTGAAACCATCGCCCATTTTAATGAGCATTCCAGCTTAGAGGGATATTGAGACTTCAGAGCTGGAAGATGCCACAGATTGCTGTGCAAATGTTGTCCCGTGTAACTCAATGGATTAGCTTTAGAAGCTCAACTCCCACTGGGCATCTGTACAAAAAAATAAACGCATTCGCTCATAAAGCGTCCACCAAATGGTAAATGTTATGAAAACTGCACTGTACTTGATAATAGCATTACAGATAAGCAATGTAATTAAGCTACACACAGTGGAGCATACTGCATTGGAGCAGAAACCATAGCGCGCAATGCCTATTAAGAGCTCAGTGCTAGGCCTGTCTCAATGATTAGTTATGCTAAAGCTGATGTTTCTGTTTTACTCACACGTTCATTAACTGGGTCCTGGACTGAGTGCGCAGTCCTATAATCCACAGTAGAACTGCTCGGCTAAATAATAGGGCAGCGTGGTTGCAGAGCTCCAAATGCTATGGGCAGACTTTACTTACGGAGCATTTACATGTTAAACCAGAGCTTGAGTTGAACACAGTTGTCATTATGATGGTACAACAACAACAACAACTACGTCAATGGAGCAAGAAGGGAGAAATACAAAATTTGCTCAGGCAGAAGTTAAGATAGGTGTGATTCTGACATGTCTGGTGGGTAGTCAGGATGAAATGCACTGCATGTACTCTTTTGCCACATGTCAACACCGGAGTCTCTCTCTCTCTCTCTCTCTCTCTCTCTCTCTCTCTCTCTCTCTCTCTCTCTCTCTCTCTCTCTCTCTCTCTCTCTCTCTCTCTCTCTCTCTCTCTCTCTCTCTCTCTCTCTCTCTCTCTCTCTCTCTCTCTCTCTCTCTCTCTCTCTCTCTCTCTCTCTCTCTCTCTCTCTCTCTCTCTCTCTCTCTCTCTCTCTCTCTCTCTCTCTCTCTCTCTCTCTCTCTCTCTCTCTGGTCTTACTTCTTGATTGTATGCATGACTCATCAGCACCCACGCTCTACCGCTGACCTACATCTGTCCCACCTGTGTCACAGTGTTTACTGACCCACATTCGCCCTGATCTAGTCGCTCACAGACTGAGCCTGTTCCAGAAGAGCAGCAGGGAGGCGTCGTTTCCCCCGGATCTTAAAACTCTCCTGTTCACAAGCGCAGGCCAATTGACTTCCAGCTGACACCGATACAGGCGGGTAAGCTTGCGTTTTTACGTTCTCAGGTAATCTTTTAGAACTCATGTTCTTTTCATTTAGCCTGTAATAAAGGCGTATGTGCTGGCACATCAAAAAGAGAGTATCAGTTATCTAAGCTTACCACTTAAATAATTTAACTTCATCAGTCTGGATGTTGTTTCCCTTATTCTCATTAAAATCAAAAAATGCCTCTTGACCCCTCAGGTCGCTCCTGGGATACGCTTCCAGTGATAAACAAGCTATTCATGAGCGAACATAGATTATTGTAACATTAGAGCATACAGCCGAGGGCAACGTCTCTGTATCGCTGCCTCTCCCTGCAGCATGGCGACATTGTGATGCAGCAGAACCGTCCATGTGGGCTGCTGTGCAAGGAGGTGGAGCTTGGAAGCCGACGAGTACCTCTGTGCGCTCTCATTGGTTCTTTATGACATCATTGATGAGTGAGTGTTGCTCTCGCTCTCTTTCTCTCTCTCCCTCACACCCACATGTTGTTCGAGCACCGGTTAATAAGGATGCCTGCATCTCTCTGCATTCTATTCTCCAAGATGTAAAAGACCTTGCCTAAATGAACCGCTTCAAAAAAACAGGCGCAAATACAAATGTAACTTTTGCATTCTCAAGATCATTCTCTCCTGCTCCGGCCCCTCAGCGGACTAAAGGACTTTGAGGTGACATGTCTCTGACTAGGGGTCAACTGGACAAGCTACAACTGTAGCATCCACCAGAGGTCACGTAACACAGAGGAAGTGATTATGGACAAACAAATGAAACTGAACAGAACGCACTCTGCTGAAACAGAAACGGTAAACACAATGAAGTTGCATACCATGTTGGATCAGGCAAGGAAATGTATGCAATGATGTCAAATTAACAACAAATGTCTATGTAGTAGTGTTGAGAAATATGCATATGATCCATCATTAACATTTAATTAACTAATACTCACACTATGGCGTGCAGCAAATAGGCTTGTGTTGATGAGGCGCTTTAGGGCACATGTGTCTCTAACTGTGTGTACGGCAAATGTGAAAAGTCAAACTGTCTAATTGTGGTTTCTGTTTTAATAACCCCCGAGGCTGTGCTATAAACACATTGTTTTTTTGTTATCCTAATTGTAGTCCAAACTGCTTATATTGACTTCATATCTGGCTTCAAACAATGGCTAGTGATTGACATGATATAACATGATGGTTTTAAGAATGCTGCAGAGCATTGGTTTTTTTATTAATATTCATCTTGATTGACGTCCCCACATAAGTATGGCAAGGGCACCATAAATCAACTCGCTTAAGGGAAACTCTGCCTCCACCAAATTCAACTGAAATTGGGTAATACATGTTGGTGTTCTGTGTGTGTTTGGGTTGTTTGCTGGTGCTTGCTTCCCAATGAGCATCGGCAGCCCTACAAAACAAGGGTTAGAAGAAGTGTAACATCCCAGAACAAAGTAATATCACCTACCCATGATGAGGGCCGATGAGGATCACAGACGCAATATCCTGCTCTCCCAGTGACTTTGGGCTGGTGGCGCTGTCTCGCGGAGAGACACACTACACATTTGTTATAATCCTTAAAGTGTCTCCATGGGTTTCACATTTCCAAGCGTGCCAAAAATGCATCCCGCCTGGCACCGCTGCATCCTGAGGTTTAAATCCTTCTGATATGAGTCTTCACCTTCTTCTTCCAAAAGAAAACTGCACAGTCTCTTAATCCTCCTCTGCGTCTTAAAAGCAGCTTGATAGGTGACTCTGTACGTCTTCCATGTGATTTCCACATATTTTCCTTTCCTTAACCTCCAACTGGAGAAATCGCTTTGCTGGGTAATCGTGTCAAATCCACCTAAGGAGAGATCCCTGAGGAATCAAGGGGAACAAATATAAAGCATGTAAATGCAACACATTTGCAAATTTCTCAAAACTGCAACAAAAAGAAAGAAAATAAAGTGATACATTCTTTGATACATTGTGTTGAACCAAGTAACACTTTCGCTGTGTCAGGCCCTGCTGTGTAAAAGATGGTATGAGCGGTAAGAATTGTAAAAAGTTAGAAAAACAAGCATATTCAAAAATGTGTTAAAGAATACTAAACTAATTTAGTTTGATGAAACAAATTAATCCTGCAAGTGCAAATTGTCTTACGTTGCCTTATAAAAACCTTTAAGGGTAGGGCTATACGGAATGCAGCAAATTCAAACAAGTTGTTTGGCCACACCTTCACATGATGAAGAAAGTTTATAAAAAAGCATGTAAACTACATTTTCTTTTTACAGTTTTGGACACCTCATAAAAAAACTAAAAATGACCGTCTTAATTAAAGCTTCCGTAGTTAGTAAGCTCTATTTATTTATCTTGACGTGCTCCGGCGGGATTTATGAATTTAAAAGAAAAAAGGGAAAAATGCAAGCTTATTATACACTTTGGAGGTTAAATAACTACATAATAAATATGTTTCATTCCGTGGAAATCATTTCAGGCGTTCATAAAAGTTGCTTCCTTGTGGATTTGCGCTCCTTTCTGCCGCTTTTCTTTGTATGCACTGAGAACAAAGGAGCCTTTACTGTAACAAAGAAGCTGCAGCGACTTATACCTGTTGCACTGTTTCCAATCCACTATCACAAGTTTCTTAGTGATTTTAGAGACGAACCTTTTTTTCTCCATCTTTTTACCTCCAAACAATATTCCATACTCGTGCAACAGGTTTAATTCGGTCAGCGTTGTTGTTTCTTGGAGACTTTACACCTGATTGCATTGTTCCGAATTCCCTCAGTGCACTGGCAACTTCGCACGACCACGAACCCCACTGTCATAAAACTCCTGCACGGGGAGGAGAACTAGTTACAAACTATTTATGAACTAATACTTGTCACTTTATCAGTTTTGCATTGTGCGTAAAAGCTCATTTTGTCCGCAAACTTCTGACAGGCGGTTGCTTTGTCTTGTGCGTCGCAACATCCCCGAGAGACACAAATACGGCGGCAACACAAACTCTATCTCAACTCCACTGAGGCTCACTGACAATTAATTCAAAGTATCCTATATAGAGTATCGTTGAGCGTTACGAAGATGCGTGCCTGAGCATCCCCTCAAGTTCTCTCCTCAAAAGCGCCCCGCATCAGACAAAGGAAAAGGGGACCGCTCCTCTCGCTCTCGCTCTCCTCGCTGCCCTTGATTCTCTGTGTCTCTCTCCCTCTCTCTCTCTCCTGCTTTGTGCTCAAGTTTGAGCGCTGACGCACCAACAACTACAGCAGCAACTTTCAACTGGACATTAATTTGGAAAATCGCACCGTGGATGCAAAGCGAAGGCAGAAGACAACTCACCTGGAGGTGTTTGGCTGTGCGCGCGTCGTGGAAAAAAGTTTGAGAGGGCACATCCAGCTTTGTGTTGTGGAGTCCCCCTTTGTCTACACGTGTGATAGATGGATGGGGCTCCTTTTGGCCGCGCCTAGTTCATTTCGCTCTCCAAAGAGTCCCGCCCTCTCAAAGTCAAACAACTGTATGCACTAAACAGTGCGGACGGCCTGTGGATATATGTCTCCTACTATGGCCACGGGGGTTAATTGTCTGGTATCAGATGAGATTAATTATTTCTTTTTCAATCCACAAACTTCACTTGATCAGTTTACTAAGTTTGTTATTTTAATGAAATAAAGTATATTCTCTCTGCCATGAAACGTGTATTTATTTATTTATTATTACTTTCATTTATTCTATTATGTTTGACTTTGTGTGCTCACCCACCAGCATCCTGCTGGTGCATCCTGCTGGTTTCCCCTCCTTGGAGAAGTCTTTCTCTCACTCTTTTTTCTAGTGGCCCAGACACAAAGGTAGGCAGTGCATTCAGGAAAGTGTTTAACACTTAAATCGGTCACACTCTTTGCTCCATCATTTCTTGTTGTTTAACCCTCCTGTTACCTTTAGGGTCAATTTGACCCCAGGCTGTTTTTCACTGTGTCAAACATATAAGAAATATCAACTTTTTATATATATATTTAAAGGGCTATTTAGGTAGTCAACAAACAAACAAGGTACCTCACACTTAAACTTGGGAAACAATATTAGTTCTAATAATTTTCTAGAGGTTTTAATTGCTGGTGTCAAATTGGCCCCGAGGGTAAAATATGTTAGTAAATGTGAAGGTAACAGGAGGGAGTCCTCTGTATTGAGAGTAGCCCACACATCACACCACTGACTGGTGAAAACTCTCCTGGATGCACCGTCTGAGACTACCTTTGTGTCTGGGAAGCAGCTGGGGGAACAAAGAAAGGGACACGCGAAAAAAAAAAGGTCTCTTTGTTATTTAATGACGAGTGTGACGCATAAATATAAACAATGGAGACGTTGCCACAAGATGAAGATCTCTTTCCGGTGAAAAGCATACATTGTAGTCTAAGTGGGCCTGTGAGGTTTAGAAAGACATGTCTCATTCATCATGTTGAGTCTATACCTTTAATTTAGTTTTCCATGTGACAGAAAGAATTTGTCATTGAACTATAATTATAAGATTACTTAATCGTCCACCCATTATTTAATTGTATAACCAGATTAATTGTTTGATGGTGGTGGCGTTTTGGGAGTGTTGGGAGGGGAGGCAGAGGACAGAGGGAGTACAGCAGAGTAGACACCAGAGATGGGGTGACTGTGGGTCAGTTGTTAGCAAGTCAGTCTTCAATCAGGGGGTTGGCGGTTCAATCCCCGCCCTAGTAGATGCGTCCTTGAGCAAAACACTTAACCCTGAAGTGCATTGTATGAATGTAACAAGGAAGTTGTTTTTGATAGAAGCATCAACTAAATGTAATGTAATGTAAAATGAGGAAGTCATAACTGTGTCTCTCCGAGGTACAAGTTAAAAAAATAATTAACCAGACAGACAACAAAGACTTAATAACCTAACAAATAATAGTCCTTAGACAAACAGGCAGACAGAGTAGCAGATGAAAATGTGGTCCTGCCTGTTCGACTGCAGCCGCTTCCAACAGACGGACAGGTTAGTTCTTTCATCTCCTGGCAGACACCCGGTGGACAGGCTCACAGAGAGCACTCTCACCCACAACCACCTGGCTCTGGAATAAAAGACACCGACAAACAAACAGGAACTTCTCTGTGAGTTCCAGGGTGCAAGTGAATCTGAGCCTACGGGAACATTTCAGACACTTTGATACTTCAGGTACTTTCCAGTCAGGTGGAGACGAGAGAGCCAAAGAGAACAGACACCAACCAACTGTATGCTCCGTTCAATACGCCTAGCGGACGTGAATGAATAACGAAACAGGAATGCAACTGCTGTGGGAATCGTAAACAACAGAAACACAAAACACGTAAAGTGTTGGGAAGTACCAAATCAACAGAGAAAAAGAATTACAGGAAAAGACAGAAAGAAGGGAGAAAAAGTCATACCCCCACTATCACCCAATCCCCTGTGGGCTGAGCGTGGATGAGCTACCTCATACAGACAGGCCGACATAGAGATACAGTCATGCCTCTCCCACCCCCCCTCCGGCAGAGCTCTTATCCTCCCCGCTGTGGTTTTACTGGGCCACTGACTTCAGCAGTCAGCCGTTCTGCTCTGCCCCGGCTGCCGCCTGCGTATCTCCCACTGCGGAGTCAGCTGAGCCAGGCATGAGACTGCACACTGAGCAGGCTACATAGAGCTTAGAGCGGCTTGACACACACACACACACACACACACACACACACACACACACACACACACACACACACACACACACACACACACACACACACACACACACACACACACACACACACACACACACACACACACACACACACACACACACACACACACACACACACACACACACACACACACACACACACACACACACAGGGAAGTGCTAGAGCTATTAGAACAACATGTGCATGATTCCACCACACACTGAAGATATTGTCTCCTTGAACAACACATATTTATCATCAGGGTGCTCAGAGAAATAAAGCAATGTAAATTCTGTGACATATCTGTGGTTACACACACAGCCAATTAAGCTGGGAATGAATGCATTTATCTGCATACTGGTGGGATGTTGTCTACAGCTGTGAGCACGGCTGCTTCTTGCGCACGGCGACTAAATGTTGAACGTAGTGTATAAAATGCAGACGTGTGTTGTCTGTGTGGTTTCTTGCACATATCTCCTCTCCTCGTAACGTGAGGCTCGGTCCTGGACAGAATATTGTATCTGTTGAATAAAGTGAACCTGATTTGAACCTGATAATATTTTTTTTAGAAAATACATACTAAACGTTGTGTTGCTTACCTACTCATTATACACAAGCAATTAAACTAATTTGGCATGCACAATAGCGCTTATTTAATAACACTGGCTCATTACATACATTACATAATGTAACACCTTTTTTTTTGAAAGCACATGCTTAAAGTCTTGCTATCTTAATTTAATTTTGCATCCAATTACAACATCAGAACAACATCATAGCTCTATGAACTAAAACAACGGCTAGTGTTTACGCCGTATATAATGGCTCTATATAGTCCAATACAGTAACAGCTATGGCACCTGTAATTTCACACAACTAATTAAGCTTGTGTGCAATAGAAGAGAATAGCGTGCAAGTAATGCTACCGAGAACAAGTACGTATACTGCAAGGTTCCTACTGCATGCTGAAGATTCCTTGATGCTCCATTGGTACAGAGTGTGTTGGTTTATACAAAAATAATACATTCAAAAAGATATATCTGTGTGAGATAGACATACAGTGCCTGGTCCTACAATAGGGATAACCATGTCATGTGGTTCAATTGTATGCATATAATTTCAGCCACACACACACACAGAGATAGACACACACACACATCCCCGAGACAGACAGACATGGTTGTCAGCTATGCTGGAGGGCCCTTGGCTGACTGCTGCTAAACCAGCCCTTCCCCCATGATAAGGGTCTGTCTGGGAGAGGGGGAAGGGAAATCATGACTGTCTGAGGACCAGACAGCCAGCATACAGCACAACGGGGCTGGAATAAAATAGAATCCTTTTTCAAAGGATGGTTCCCAAAAGGATTTACCTTTTTAACTGATAATTGTGTTTTCTCCAATAAACAGCCCTTTATTACAGCTATTCCTTCTCAGGCGACCAGTTAAAGTGACCCGGGTATGTGTGCAGATTTTATTAATGTTGTAAATGAGCAACATTTTATTCAGCTGCAGGAATACATTTTAGGCAATTGGACAAACCTAAGCAGGCATCATAATTGGCTACTCAAGAAGCACGTTAGTGAGGAAGCAGCGCTATTAGTCATGGGATGGTGGCACAACGGCTCACCTTCATCACTCCATAGTCTGTTTAATGTGGCCGCGAGGTGAGCGGGTGCACTACCCCTACAACGTACACATGTGTTAATAGTAGCCCTTTCCTTGAAGCTGGCTGAATATGAGTCTGTGCATATTGACTGCGTAGGGGAGGATGTGACAAAGGACGTGGGCAGCACATATCTACATATGCAGAGGTTGCCTATAATGTGTAATCTTTTAAACAGCAAGAGCTTTGTAAAACATCAAGGAGGAAACGTCTAGCCGTCCATGCATATATTGTTAGTCATTAGTATGCTGTACACTTGGAAAGATTCATGTGAAGGTAATGTTATTAATAATTTGATCATTTCTTTGGTACCTCAGATTATCTTTTGGTTTGATATGCATCTTCAAACCAAAAGATAATCTGAGGTACCGGTTAATGAATGTGCCTCAGTGTTGTTAGGGTTAAAATGGTTGTATAGTTCTAAACATTGTCATGTTTTATGACCCTATAATCATCAGTATAGGACATCCAGGTCAACACTCCCTAAGATACATTGTGAATGCATGACGTAGACTTAAGCCTTATGGGGGCTTAACATGAAAACCTATCGAATGTGGCACGACAGGGTTAAAATAATCTTATTGATTTGCTCCCTCTGAGTCTATATAAATGCATCTATTTCTTGGCTCGGGGTGCTGTTGTAAGCTTCCCAAAGGCTTTACAGAATCAAGACCATGCATTCTAAGTCTACAGATGGGGGACCCCGCTTTAAATCTCAGAAAACCAGTCCTGTCTATTGTAGTGTAACTGGGAATAAAAGTAGTGTGTGTGTGTGTGTGTGTGTGTGTGTGTTGTACATGGTGTTTTGTGAGGTTTCCAAAAGCTTGGCGGACCATCTGGGGGCCCTTCACACTCAATTTAGGAAACATTGTTGTGTACAAAAAAGTCTGAAGGACGAGTGTGCTGACATGGACAATAACTACTCACGTATTGTGAAACTTTGACAAACAATGTATCTTTTTTCATGAATGGAGACGTTTGCAAAGTGACGTTTGAATAAACAAATGACCTATTGAAACTGTTTTCTTAATAATGTTTGATTCTCTCTATAGAAGTAGGTGGTTACTGTTAGAAATGCAGTATGTACTGAATATGCCTGCTATGAACTGTTCATAAACTCTGTCAAATTCATTGAATGTATTTTAACTTTACATCTGTCCTTCTGTACACATTACATCTATTGCACCTGTCCATCCTGGAGAGGGATCCTCCTCTGTTCTCTCCTGAAGGTTTCTTCCCTTTTTCCCCCTGAAGGGTTATTTGGAAGTTTTTCCTGGTCCGATGTGAGATTTTGGGGCAGGGATGTTTATGTGTACAGATTGTAAAGCACTCCGAGACAAATTTGTAATTTGTGAAATTGGGCTATACAAATAAACTGAATTGAATTGAATTGAATGTTGTCAAACTATTTGGGATTTCCCAAATGCAATATCTCTCCGCCCATGGTAACCACTTTGTTTTAGAACCCATCCATACAGTAAGGCTGTGGGTTTCACAGTAAGTGGGTTCATAGCTTTAATGGGTCATCTTGCTTTCAATTCTATCCATTTGTAATCTTCTTGGAAGAGTCAAAGAGAGATAAAAAGAATCAAGAAAGAGTTGTAGAGTTTCAGTTCCAGCTGATATTTATTTCCTTCCTTGAAAAAGTTCTGTACACAAGTTTATATCAACAATCTGACAGGCAGTGAATGAACACAATTTAGCTGGCATGAGTTCCCCCCCTTTGTCTGAGTCTCAAAAAAAGGGTGGTTCCTTTGTTTATGGCATGATTAGAGACAATAAATGATAATTCTACACAGCATATTGCACAGAATGGATGAAAAATAAAGTCAATATATTTAAAAATGCTTTCATATATATATAAAAAAAGAGTCCTGAACTGACCACCTTAAATGTAAGTAAGGATGTGTAAAAGATAGCAGTTCTAGACAGTGCCTGTCCTCGATAGCAACAACGTACATAAACACACAATCTTTTTGCTTTATGATACAGTCAAATATACAAAGATCGAGTTCACGGTTCATCGTTTTTCCTCATTTTTTCTTTTTTTCTGAAAAACACAACAGCTAATAACCTGAATCTGAAATACAAATGCTATTCACCATGCCATAAAGATACTAAAACAATTATTAGCTAATAGTTAGCTGACAAGTACAAAAGATTATATATTCAAATACAATGAGAAACGCAGAACAAGTAGGTGTTGCGGAACTCAAGTCAGAAATTTGAATATGCTTGATGTTATCATCCTTGTTGTTTGCTTGCTGTATTGATAGACTGTCCAATCCAGAGGTGGATTGGCAAAAATGAAATCAATTAATGAAAACACCAAGAAATATGTCAAATGTAAAGCTACAATCTCCTCATTTGTTGTCATAGGCAAGTCATCTGAAGGGAAATGCAAACAAACAAAAACAAGTGGCTGCTTAAGATAGTGATGCTGTTAAACCCACATGGTCCAAAGGAATAGCCTCTAGAAATAATGCATTCTTGTATCTTTAAGGAGCCTGCAGACTGGCACTGTAAACGTAGAAGTTAGGCAGATACATAGGCTGGTGCTGCTTTCAAGTGCTGTCGGAAAAAATCGTAATTGCATCCTTTCACTGCGTGGTTAGGTAAACCATGCCTGAACTGACAATTGTGGATGTTCGAGATTGTACATCAAAGGAGTCTTGTCAGTATGTGCTGGTACAAGTTAAAGAAAAATTGCCAGATTTGTGAATTAAAACACCAATAACACACCTGAATAATATGATCTCCTCTGGTTGGGTCACATAAGTAAAAAATACCTTGGTGCCTTTCATTTCTTAAAAATAAACAATAGGCACCACAGTGATAGAAGGTCTATTTTGCTGGCTGTCTTTACAAAAGCCTCTGAACAGGCGATACAAAATAATAAGATACGAGCTTACCATGACCACTTGAAGGCAGCATGAAAACCAGCCTGCCGGGGTATTAACATTAGGAAATCCAATACAGCTGTATTAGCAGGCTACACACACCGATTGTTGACTCCCCATTTTTCTATATAGATTTGTACAAAAATACACTGAGAAAATAATCAAACTGTTTCCTCTCTTTTAAGTGTCCAAAAAGTGTGTACATCTAAATATAAAATGAAATCAAAAGTTGTGTTTTGAAAACTCTAGCCCTTCGCCTGAGAAGGAAATGTGACAGACAGACATACTGACAAGAAAAAGAAACAGGACTAGATCATGTATACAAGAAATAAAAAAATGATCAAGTCGAAAATGCTTGGCCCAGTATATAAATACAACATCCCATATAAAATGGCATCTGAATACATGTACAAAACAAAGCTCAGAGGATGAAAAAACAAAAGATTGTTGAGGATTTCTCTATAGCTATCATCTGAAATTAAATCATTTTGGTCCTGAATAGTAGAGAACACGTGTATAAAGTTCAGCACAGATTTGAAGTTGCGTTTGAATCCTGAAGTTCGAAAAAATTACAACAGCTGGTGATTATTTCAATGTCCTTTTTTTAAAGAGAAGAACCGAAAGCGAGCGCCACCTACCCATTTAAATAATCCTAATACTAGTTTTAAACTGCTCGACAGTCTCACAGAAAATCTCAGCACAAGATAGGAACAAAGTAGGCCATCATGCTTGACATGTTTTTTTGCTTTTGAGAAAAATAGACGACTTTAAAAAAAATCATCAACCCACCTCGGTCTCATTAAAAAAATCCCTCTTGGTGACACACCACAATAAAAAAAAGTTTGTTGTTTTTTTTAAAAAGGAAAAAAAAAGTCGCACGACAGTCCTATTTCTGTACCTTTTTAGTGGTGAAGATCACTTGGCGATTGGTAAAAAAAGTTGTGAAATGTCCCTTTTTTCTTTTCTTTTTTAAAAATCGGCAAACAACATTGATTAAGTGAACGGCGGACCGCATAACGTGCAAATCAATCACAGTTAAGTTGTTTAGTTCAGAAACAGGTCGGGACTGAGCCTTTCACCGTCCGGAAACAGAGCCATCCCCTCCGGGCTCTCCCTTCTCGTGGCGGCGCTCCACTCGCGTGGTGGAGTCGAGTCCCCGGTCCACGCGCCCGGAGAAAAGCCAAGTTATTCGCTTTTAAAGTTTGAGCTTTTCCAAAAGGATTTGCAGCTCGTGCCTCATTAGGACGAACCGGGACTAGTTTCAGTGGCTCTTACTAGTCTGTTGTAGGCTAGTTATAACACAAACTAGTACGCCCCCTCGACGAGGAGCTGTTTCTGTTTGTGGTCATATGTTAAGCTCGCAGGACTTTTACCTGTCTTTTTTGTCGTTGTTGTGAATGTTTTTGTTGTTGCTCTTTGCTCACTCAGTATGTGAACACCAAGTTGGAGATGGTGGACTCCAGCCAGTCCCCGGATATCATTTCGCTGACTTCAGGCGTGCAGTAGTCGGGGAACTCAAAGTGAGAGCCGCCGGAGCCGGACTCAAAGTTCAGATCCAAGTCCCTGTCCAGCACCGAGGAGCCGAAGCTGCCCATCGACATGGTGTCAAAGCTGGGGCTCGGGTTAATGTCGAGCAAGTCGTCCTCGAACTCTTCGTCTTCCGAGGAAGAGGAGGCGGACGAACGACGCGGAGGAGTGGGAGCCGGAGGGAGTCGGCGAGGAAGCCCGCCGACTGCTGTACGTGTGCCCGCCGTTGCGCTCCGAAGACCCGCCTAGGCTGCCGCCGCTGCCGGGGGAGTCGGCCCCCTCCTCCCTGCCGCTGGCCGCGTCCTCGTACAGGCTGAGCGGGTCGCTGGAGTCCGCCGAGATGCTGAGCGTCGGGCTGGCGGGCACCACGACGGAGGACGCGGGGCTGACGCTCAAGTTGGCCCCGCTGCTCCCGAACACGTACACCCGCTTGGGCTTCTTGCCATCCGGTATCTGCTTGGCCGCCGAGGAGACGGATTTCGACTTGTAGAGATTGTTGTGGTGGTGGTGGTGGTGGTCTGACGCGTGCTCGGAGGCAAACGGTGATGCTTTGGTGCTGCTACTGCTGCTGCTCCCGAAAAGTGATTTGTGGGGTTTGCTGCTGCTGCTGCTGCTGGGTGATTTGGATCCGTTCTTCCTGGAAGATGATGATGTCTTAGTGCTGGTGTTGTTGGAGTTACCGCTGAGTTTCTCACTCTTGTCCCCGTTACTACCAGGCTTGGAGGCGCTTGACTTCACCTTCTTCCTCGGCCGGTACTTGTAGTCGGGGTAGTCCGCCATGTGCTTGAGCCTGAGCCGCTCCGCCTCCCTGATGAAGGGGATCTTGTCGCTGTCCCTGAGAAGCTTCCACCGCTTCCCCAGCCTCTTGGAGATTTCGGCGTTGTGCATGTCGGGGGACTGCTCCATGATCTTCCTCCTCTCGATCTGGGACCACACCATGAACGCATTCATGGGTCTCTTGATGTGGCCGCTGGGCGTTTTACACCACGCCGGGTTCGCCGGGTTCTCCCCGACAGTCGAAGCTGGGGAGAGAGGCGAGGCGGCCGGGTCCAGGTCCATGCACGCCCCGGAGTCGGAGCTGGAATCCCCGGCGAAAAAGGACAGCGCCTCGGCGGTGCTCTCCGTGTGGCTCATTTTCTGCACCATGCTGCCCGGTTACGCACACAAACACACACACAGAGGGAGAGCGGTGGACTCGCTCTCTCCTTAGTCCCTCCGATTCACTTTAAAGCAAACTCAGCTCTTTTCTCCCCCGCTCTTCACAGTTTGAGCAGTTTAAAAAATAAAAATTCAGTCCTGAGATGTGCCGTAAACTCGA
Source organism: Liparis tanakae (assembly GCA_036178185.1). Taxonomy (NCBI): domain Eukaryota; kingdom Metazoa; phylum Chordata; class Actinopteri; order Perciformes; family Liparidae; genus Liparis; species Liparis tanakae. The sequence goes on from CM070092.1 coordinate 12,858,748, forward strand.
ACAGCTCAGTCCAGTGTAGCCTCACAAGGCTCAATGTGAAAAGATGAAGAAGAAAAAGTTTAATTTCCAGTTTCAGTAGGTGATAAAACAACACACAGCCCACTCTCCACTGTTCTCTGCCTCTCTCAGTCTCTCAACCTGTTATAAGATCAATTCAGCCGTGTGGTGGCTGAACATAGTCTGTGCAGCTGCGGACGCAGACTGAGTGCCACACTGTGCGCCCGGGCTCTTACAAAGGGCTCCCAAGTAGCCTGCAGTGAGCAAGGTAAGTGCTTTTCTCTGCATCAGCTCTGTCTCCTCTCCTAGAAACAAAAGCCATGCATGCTGGGGAGGAAAAAAAGGAACCTAGAGTTACACTGTCCGCCTTCCATCTGCAGACCTGCAGTCGAGTTTCAAGCAGCCCTCCAGTCCCGGCCCCACTTGCTGGTATTTATCCCTTCCCCGCGATACAACGGCGATAAAAATCCACCAATGGGAGGCTGTCACTACCCTGCTCTGCGCGAAATCCACGCCCCCCTCGCCCCCGATTGGACAAAAATGGAATCTAATAATAATCAGCGCGTGCAATGAGGAGCCTCGTGTCTGACCTCATTCCAGAATACAACAAGAAACTTCAGTTTTTTTTAAAGAGACACTGGCTTATGTTATGGAAGCCCTTTTTTACCCTCCCACCGGCAGCCCATGTGTATACCATTAACATACAACTATATAGGAAGCTCGCTATACTTTACAATATGGAAACTTAAACACGGAGCACAGTTTGTACTGGGTTGCCTGTAATAGAGAATAACATTAACATATATTATTTTAATTTTCTGTGTTGGCTGTTATGAATGATAAACACCTATATTATTGAATAGAGAAAACTTGGAGCAGGAAAGATGCAACTGAGGTAAATGGATTACCTATACGCTTTGTAATAACACTATAATAACAACAACTTAAATGAAAGAGTTGGCCATTACTGATTTCTACAATTTATATATGTTCTTAATGGGTGATTGTTTGCCTACAGGTGGTCGCAGACTGAGGTCTCGCATCAGCGACACATTGTGGAACAACACCATGTTCAACAGTTGAGTCTCTCTCACGGAGCGCTTCACAAACAGGGAAACGTCTCTTGGACACATCATGATCGTTAAGGTGGTGTGAGAAAAGACTCCAGACCAAGCTGTATATGCTCCTCTCTCTCTCTCTCCCCCCCCCCCCTCCTCTCCCTCCCTCTCTTTATGAGGCGGGGTTGGGCGGTCCTTTGTCACATAACACGCATCGAACCAACCCCTTCTCCAGCACCCCAGACAGAGGGAAGAGAGGGAGGCGAAGAAAATCAGGCGGCGGTGTGTGCAGATGTCTCTGCAAGCAGACGCACCCGCACACCTCTACACGCTGACATCGAGTGCACTTTTCCGTGGAGGGACACACACAAGAACGGGACACACACGCGTGCGTAGCAATGCGCATTTGTGAAACACGCTATATATTTTACGCACACATTAAGTTATGCCCAATTGACTTCAAAAGTAGGAGTGGACACAATAAATAACACAACCCCGCGCATCATTATCTAGCACGTGTTATGTATTCTGTCTCACCCTTGATGACATGTATAATCACAACATGTCTCTAACTGAAATGCCAACTTTACTTCATCCGAGTTATCATACTCATTGTCAATACTGTCCATTGTTATTCTCCTTTAAGGTATGAACAATAAGTATTAACACACACCATGATAAACTGTGTTTACTCCTGTCACATGAAGTTACCCCAACAAGATAATGACTCATTTATTTCACTTTTAAATCAGCGAGGAGTCCCAACGAAAACACCAAAACAAGCGAGAGATGAGGAGGCATACAAGCAGACAAACACACCGAGGCTGCAGCGGGGAGTCGGCTGACCGCTAGATGGCGTCGCAGAGCCGGAGAGGACTCAGCTCGGCCGCGTTGCAGAACATTTAGGAAAGGTAACAGAGTTCAGATCGAGAATCCAGAGCCGTTACCAGAGGTGAATTACATAATGTCTCTGTGCGTTAGAGAGGCATCAAAGCAATGCTGTGTGTGTGTGTGTGTGTGTGTGTGTGTGTGTGTGTGTGTGTGTGTGGGTGTGTGAGTGTGTGAGTGTGTATGTGTTTTAGACGTATAGTATTAGTTTCATGAACGGTAAGGGAGACCACGCAGTGAATTAAAAGGGAATGTAAGCACTATATTTAAGCACTATGGATGGTATGGAAATTACATAAACATATGGAATTAGTTAGAAATGTACCTTTGTGTGTGTGTGTGTGTGTGTGTGTGTGTGTGTGTGTGTGTGTGTGTGTGTGTGTGTGTGTGTGTGTGTGTGTGGTGGGGGAGGGGGTAATAGAGAGCAAGACAGAGAGAGTGAATGAAATAGATGGTCAGACGTTCTGTGTCTGAATGAAAGGAGAGTCAGAGGTGACTTGGATCACCACTGGGAAATTAGTATGAAAGTATAGTCACCAGTGTTTCTGGATGCATTTCACTGCGTACAATTATATTCAATATGGCCTCATATCTGCAGTGCATCCAAGTAAAGCAGTGGGTAATTGGGCTCCAATTTGTGTGTTCATGGAGCAGAACTGCAATGGAAATAAGAATGTTAACTCATAAACTCACACTGCTCCTCAATACCATTTTAATAAGCAACCGCAGGAAAACGTTATATCATACAAGTCAGTGCTGAGAATGCCTAGCGTGAACGGGACTTAGCCTTCTGGAATGAATACTTTAAATCATATGTTTTATGTGTAAAAAGATACTGTACACATTAAAAGCAAAGGCATCCAAATGCATATTCCTTATTTTTTCTCTTCTCCACCAAACTCTAAGGATCTCGGTGCACCTGGAGTGACAGCTGCTGGGCTCTTTAAGCAAACAACTTATTCAGTACCTTGAGCAGGTGTCCTCCCTTCTATTCTATTCTGTTCCACAACCCAAAGATAAATAAGACCTTTCACCCATAGCTTTGGCTTCATAGTTAACTTGAATACAAACGTCTTTTTTTCTTGGCTGGTCGTACTTCTCTGTCTCTCTTTCTTTCTCTCTGTGTCTCCCTCCCTCTCTTGGTGCTCACATTAGTATGCCACGCACATACACACACAGACACATACACACACACACACACAAACAATTGCACACGCACACACACACACACGACCTGAAAGGATAAGTAGTGCATTCAAACTTTCCTCTCTCTCTCTCTCTCTCTCTCTCTCTCTCTCTTTTACTGCCATTGTTCCAGTGAGGTGCAGCTGCCACGCGAGTTGGAGTGGGTCGCGTGCCAACCCTAATCTCAACAGGTGTTCTTTTGGGTGCACCCCCCCCCTCTCTTCTCCCTTTCTTTGTATGTCCTCACTCTCTCTTTCTCACTCTCTCTCTTTCTACACCCCCCCCCCTGTACTTCACTTTACAAATGACTGCTCTTGCTCTCTCCCTCCCAAATTCAAATGAAAGTTTACTAGAACGGACAAAATAATAAATAATTTAATTTCATAGTTTGCAATGCATGCCGATGAAATGTAAGAATATACATTGTTTGTGTATTATAACAAGACACATTTACTAAAGTACACAACTAAATGAATAAACAGCATACGACTTGTGTGCTAAACAAACACGTTGAATAATAGAATACATAAAAAGATGAGAAATAGATGAACAGATGAAGGTATATGTGGTGAAGACCATAAAAGAGAAGAGATCAAATCCAAAAGAGAGGGGGCACATGTTGTATCTCTCAGTCCAGTCCCACATGTTTTTCCTCAGGCTGAGACATATTGTGTCAGTTTTTCTTCAAATGAATATTGAATTTTGTTTTGGTCTGAGAGTGTGTCAAACTCTTGTTAGTTTCTTTTGGCATAGAAAGCGATCTCTCTGTTCTTATACAGACTGTGTATAGCAGGAAGCATTGCTCCCTCGTTGATCTCTCTCTCTCTCCCCCTGTACTCTCTCTTTTCACCCATCTCTCATTCACTCCTCTGCCCATCTCTCTCTCTCTCTCTTCTCCTCCTCGCTTCAGTTTTGCTCAGCTTGTTTTATTGGCATGAATATTAGATGAACAGTGTTGCCAACGCCCCCCCCCCCCATATCTCTTTCTTTTTTCTCCCCGTCTCCCTCTCAAGATAAATCTGATCTGAGGTCATCTGTTATTCAGAACACTGACACCATATGGTCAGCCACCCACTTCATCCAGTCAGTTTCATGAAAACTTAAAATCTTCCCATATTAAATATTGACCGGCTGTCACAAACCAGACATGAAGTTTAGCCCGCTCGAACTTTAAAGTAGCTGATCCATGACAAAAGATGTTGACATTAACAAGTCAACTTTTCAGAACATGTTTTTAAAACAAAGGTTATATTCAGACGCAAGTAAAATATAAGTTTTTACAAAAAGTCAATAAAAGATAAAACTCTGTTTAATGAAAAAAACTGACTTTCAACTCTCCATTGAAAGGGAAATGTTATCCTGTGTACTTGACAGCCATAGTGAAAAACTAATTTATATTACCAATTAGGATTCTACTCTGCTCTATAATGCTGTTAATCACAGCCAGAGAAGGTCGACCTCCATTGCAAATAAAAATATGATGCTTCAGGCGCTACCTTGGTCAAAAGCTCAAAAAGAAAAAGACCTGTGTAGCGGTTGCCCCCGCTCAGCCTGTGTTGTGATGAATTGTCCTATACACCCCCATATAGGTAAGTCAGTGGTGCAAAGAAACATAAAAGTTATATTTGTTATTTGAGGATTTGTTTCGTGAAACCGATTGACTGAGTGGAGCCATGCATCCCGAGGATGTCGCCATCTTTAACGTTCCTTCGCTGAGTAAACGTACACAAACTCCCCGAAATCTGATATACCCGAGGTCTGGATCGTGGATTCTTCCCTTTTTTTTCCCGTGAAAGGATTTTTTTTATTTTTGGGGAGTTTTTCCTGATCCGATGTGAGGTAAAAGGTCAGGGATGTTTATGTGAAAGGATTTTTTCAGGCCTCTGAGGAAAATTTCTATACAAAATATACTGAATTGAATTGAATTGAATCTGCGTGGGTCATTTTGCAACAGCCTAATGTTGGTCGAGCAGAAGTTAATATGAATAACCAGTGGATCTGGTGTGTCCAATCATATTTTGACAAAGCATGCCACTCAAATGAGAGACTGCAGGTGGACCACATACCTACCTCCTTCAGTGGCTGTAAAGGGATGTAATCAGCGGAAAGAGAAGGCATTTATAAAAGAAAATTAAAGATGCGGGTGAGAATTAAAAGTAAGTGTATTTGCAATTAGAGGTATCCACTGGTTTAAGACAGTTAGATCAAATGTATTAAAGTGGATCATGTTTTTCGAGAGAGCTAACCATGGATACCCCCTCACTAATGACAAAAAAAGCCACAGGTAGACACAGCACAGTGTTAACCAGGTGGATGCAACACACTGACATCAAGATTGCAACGGGCGATAGGTTTTCAGGAGGAAAAAGAACAGCTCATTAAAACATTGTGTCTTCACATATACAATAGGGCCCCCCCGCATGTATCACTTTAAACTAAAGTACATACAATGAAGCTCTTTGATTTATTGTAGTTTTGCTGTCATCAAAGTCAATGTTAACAACACAGTCCTTTACAACCATATAACAGGCAGATGGCTGGTTACTGTATATATGAAATGTATTTATTCAGTCGTATTTCTAAAGCTTTGTTTGAACAGGTGTCTTCAGGCACAGATACAGACAAAGATGCAGACATAAATACACACAAAAGATCTCACGCACACACACTCTCAGCAGTCAAACTCTTATCTTATCCAGAAAGAGCAGCTGCAAAGTGTGACCCAAGCTTAGCTGTTAATGATTGGTGGTGTGTGTTTATGTGCGTGCGCGTGCGTGTGCATGTGTGTGTGTGTGTGTGTATGTATGTATGTGTGTGTGTGTGTGTATGTATGTATGTATGTATGTATGTATGTGTGTGTGCGTGCGTGTGTGTGTTTCAGTGTATTCTTATTTTACCCTCACAATCTCTTCTCTTTCTCAACTGACAAGAGCTCATTATTAGTGGTCCAGCTTTGATTTGGGAAGTTCAGAAAGGTGAATTTTAACATCTGTTGCATTTCAAGGTTGTTTCTGAGTAGAATACACACACACACACACACACACCTACACACACAAATTTAGTAAGTAAACGTGTGACAAGCCATTATGCATGATCACTCCATTTACACATTTGTTTTATATTTGCACAATGTTATGAGGTCATATGATGATAGTTGAATTGGTTCTTTACTTTGAGAAGATACGTGCAAAGGCTCCTCTGAATATAAGACTGTATTTAGCTTCAATATAAAGAAGTTTGTATATTATTAAAAGGGTTTAGCATACATGGATTTCCCCAAAATGTGCTTTTTGCAAAGCAAACACACCATTGTGCACAATCTATATTTCTATCAAGAGCTGGAATCAGGCTGGCATAGCGATGCATTGAATAAGCACATCAACAGCACACAATTACCAATATTTAAGATACTTAAATATTCTGCTTCTTTTATGTTTGTGTAAGCTGTCATCTTTCCAAGTGACATAGAGGAGAGAAATGCAGCACTTGGCTTTCTTCTGCATATATCTTTCTCATATCTGTATTTACATTATGTATCATTTATACATATGCAGTTTCTACATTATAATTCTTTTTTGGGGTCTATTCTGTACACGCAAATTCTATTGCACGTCCTTTTTTGGAGAAGGATCCATCCTCAGCTGCTCTTCCTTGGATTCTTCATTCGTATCCCCCGTTAAACCAGTTTGTTTGGGGACTTTTTTTGTCATTATCCCATGTGAGTGTCATAAAGGTCAGAGGATGTCATGTGCTGTACAGATTGTACAGCCGCCTGAGGCAAATCAGTGATTTATGTAATTGGGCCATATCAATTAAATTGAATTAATTGACACAGACTACGGTATGTGAGTCATATTGGAAAGAAAGCTTTCAGCACATTTAGCCCTAACTGACAGTTTATGGCTGAAAAGGTTGATCCTAAAGAAATGACGGGAGGACAGTATGAACAGGCTTTGACAGGATGTAAAAGGCTCACGTTGGCGACAAAGGAATAATTATCTCACTGTCATTCTGAGATATAACAATGCTACACACTTCAAATGGCACATCCATATTAAAGTACTTAAGACATTTGGCATATGACCTTCATGTGGAAGGTGCCACAGTGCGAGACGCCCTGCTCTCTGTTGGCGTTGCAGCAGGTGACTGTAGAGACTTTATTCTGGTATGCAAGGCCGCCGAGTGGCTCAGAGCAGAAATGTGTGCGCCTCTGTGTGCGTATTCTAGCATTATGTATTTGTGTGCATATACCTGAGTTCATCTGTGTGTGTGTGTGTGTGTGTGTGTGTGTGTGTGTGTGTGTGTGTGTGTGTGTGTGTGTGTGTGTGTGTGTGTGTGTGTGTGTGTAGTCAGGGGTGACCAGTTGTCACGAGCTCTGACAGTAACCAGGTATCAGAGACACATGGTGTCACCTTTCCTCCTCCAACATTTTCTCCTGGGGGCTTGTGTGTGTGTGTGTGTTCATAACTCTCTTGAGACATCTCCTAACACCCCACCCCACCCCCCCAGGCCGACTGCATGGATGACACACACAGAAGGGTCCCTGGAGTGAAGTGAACCCCAGGTGATGAGGCGCCAGCATGTGTGCATGGTTCACATCTCTTGAGATTCACCACCTCCTTTAGAGAATGGATCACACACACACACAAAGTTGTGTTTTTGTTACTTTTGGAGACATTACATTGACTTATTCCTTTCCTGGAGACTTCCCTGAGCCGTAACTGCTGCCAGCCTGTCCTAACCCTAACCCTAAACCAGGTCTTCACCCCACAATGTCACTCTGAAATGAGATATATGTCCTCACAAGTGGGGTGAAACACTCCCACACAGACACACACAGATGGCTTTGACATAATGTAGGTTGAGCTCTGCTCTTTCAGGGGATTGATGGTGCAGTCATTTAATATCAGGGTCGGGGTCAGAGGAGAGATGAAGGGTGGAAGTAGTGGAGGAATAAAAAGACAAGCAAGGGAATGACAGAGCGTAAAAGTTTAAAACTACTTAAAGTTCTGGATGAAGTCATTCATTCAGTGTGATGTGAGCATGTTTTGATTGCTGAAGTTGTGACATACACAGTACAAGACAATCATGTTTGTTCACTATGTTGACCCTTCAATGTGTCCAGCTACGAGCAGAATGCAACACACTCGTCAACATTGGGAGCACCGGCACACAGCTCTGTCGTCCTTTTTACCTTTGTTGACATGTCAGTGTTTCCATACTCTCAAAACATCTGGAAGCTCCATCTGGAAGCTCCAATTGGCTGAGCAAGGGGAACTCATGAAGACGTTCTTAGCCTCAGAAAGATTTAAGTTTTAGAATTTAAAGTGAGTCCTGAGTGTGAGAGAAGTTGGTCCAGAGGACTAAGACCTGCTCACAAATGCTGCAGGAAATATGCCACGTCGCACCAGTTTGTGCAATATGAAATATTAAAAAAGCATATTTTGGCGGCACTCAAGTTAATAAGCCAAAAAACACTGAATATGAGAGTTTTCACAACTCTCCACTACTTGGAAAATGTAAAAGTGGAGTGTTACTGAACATTAAAATACTTGCAATTGCTTGCAATTCTTTTTAATCCTAAAACATTAGCTACATATAAAACTTCATATGAGTTAAAAAAAAGAGTTAATATGAATGTTAATTTACCTTAAAATATTATAGAAATATTTTCTACACAATTAATATAGTAGCAAACAACTCTATGTAAAGGACTATATGTTGTAATCAGAGCTTAGCTGTGCTTTGGAAATATTATGCAACATGTATAAAAGCAATGACACTGGCAGATCTCAGAGGATTTCAATTTAATATAATATATTTGTAATTGTTTGAGTTTAACAAAGGTTTTGGTTACCTGCCATTATTTCTAAATGAGCAGTTATGTGGAATTAGAGAACAACCAATTCCATTTAATATATATTTTTTCTTTTCTTTTTGAGTTTGCCTTTCTGTAACAAATATGATTTATATTCTCTGTCTTCCAACATATTAGAAACATATTGAACGTAATATATCGTCTATCCAGCAGAGTGACATCGTTCTTTCTCACCAATTACTGACTGCCATCTTCCTCTTCACACCTGGCAGCCGTGGATGTGCCTGACAACGTGTGGTGTGAGTGACAGAGACAGAGGGAGAGGTGAGAAAGAAAGAAAAGGGCACGGAGAGCCACACAGACGGATTAAGTCAGAGAGAGGAGCTTTAAAGCAGTTGTCACTTGACTTTACATTTCCTCTGAGACCCGACTTTCATCAACAGGAATCAGTAAAGAGGAGGACGCCGATTGGTAAACACACAACATTGATGATTATGCCACTATCTCATATAGCAAGTGCACGGATTAGATACAACGCCAAGATCCACAGACATTTACAAATGTATAATTTTTCACAACCTGAATAAAAAAAAATGTTGGGATGCGAACATGATCACAAATCTTTGAGAAAAATGAATGAATTGTATGTATAAAGCCTGAAGTGTGTGGCAACTAACATACAGTTTTCTCTGCAGTGGTGTGGAAGCTGAATGCCACGTGTCACTAGTGGGTGGACTGAGCCTTCATCAGTTGCTGTTCAGAACAGTGAACATCCCTCAGATAACACTTCCACTGAAGAAGAGGCTGAAGGCACACAGTGGCACTCTCCACAGATCGGATCTCAGCAGGGAGGAGCAGGACAACACGAGTTCACAGAGGAGCAGGGATATGAACAATGTGTGCAAGACTTTAGAAAACAAACAACACTTGTGTGTACAAGGTAGAGATCGGATTGACTGTCGTCCGTCAATCTGTCACGTCTTTGTGTCTTGGTGAGGCTCAGGCGCAGAGAGACAGGCTGGGACGCAATATGAAATAACAAAACGGCACTCTTTAATGAGTCATAAACGGTTCACAAAAAAACAAGGTCCAAAAGGGGCAGGCAGAGAATCCAGGTTCCGGACAGGCAGGCAGGCAGAACCAGGACAGGATGACGGGAGAAGCACACGGCACTAGAGACGACCATAGACAACAATGCGACAGGAGACAAGGGAAAGACTGACACAATATATAGGGGGTGAAACACAGGTGTACGACATCAGACACTAACGAGACAAGAGTGGCTGAGGGCAGGTACAGCGAATTAAACAATTAAGACCGAGAAGACACAGAGGAGACAGGAGACCCGGAACAGGAGAAACAGAAACGGGGTGTTACACAATCAGAGGATCTGCGGTTTGATCCGGCTCCGTTGGCGCATGCCGATGTGTCCTTGGCCAAGACACTTAAGCCCAAAATTGCTCCCGTAGCTGAATGTGTGTAAATGTTAGTTAGTCCCGATCGGCCGGTGGCTCCTCCCCATCAATCTATGCAAGGGTGATGATGTTGGAGTAGTACCTGTTTACACTGCCATTTCAATATTCTATGGCCTGCTTTTTAGATTCTGTGTTTATTTATTTGTATTGCATTATCTTTTACTGTGTATTGTACTTCGCTCTTTTAACAGTTAAATGTTTTGGCCCCTGTTATTGCCAAAGTGTTTTAATTGACTACTGTACTGCATTTTGTGACACTTTGTGTGAGTGCAAATATGTGCAATACAAATAAACTTTAATACTTTACTTACTGAATGTTAAATGTGATACGTTATTACCATAATTACATCTAATAAGCTATCCACTATTGTAACAAAACAAAAAAAATACATTATTGATGTATTATCAAATAATTAGGTGTTATCAAAATGTGTTGTGTAGTAAGCTAGTTTATGGATAATGGTATTGTCATTATGGATTTTTTTACCGATATAGAAAGAAAATCCCATCCAAATGGGACCAATTCTTGACTCTAGACTAGACCTAGCACATATAGAGCTGAGGGGAAGGACAAGTGGACCATGTAAACACTTGTCCCTCAGAAAAGGTGAGGAAGAGGAGGGAGAGGATATGAAAATAACAGGCTTCGTCTCAATGCTAAGTGTGTGACTTTGTCCTCGGTCCGTCTTTCCATGCTGAACACTCGAGAATCAAGGGCGAAGCAATTTCCTGTTATTACACACAAATGAGCAGGCAGACATGAAATAGTTTCTCGGAGAGAGCTCTTTCCATCCTGTAAAAGCTTTTTAGAATTGCAATATTTACCACCAAAATGATGCAGATGATCAAATGTTGCCTTTGGTTTTCCAATGTTTCCAGAGGCAGACAGAAGGAAATCCTACATACATGTATGTATATCGTATACATAGTACACACATACACATTTACTATTGGATAGGTTCAAAGACATCTGTATGGGGTTCATCAGTAGAATACTTAAGCGCTTATCAATGACTAGTAATAAAGAAGCATCTGCTGAAATAAAGAAACATCTGCTTCTGAAGCAGGCCAAGTTGCACTATGATCATCTGGTCTTCCCGATAGAATAAACTCTCAAGGTTGCTCTGCTTTCATCACTAGAGTCATGACTTTCACAATTAAGAGGATTTACGTCAGGACTGCAGCTGAAAAATCTTGAGATTTCACATCTGGAAGGTATTCAGACTGTGATAGAAATAATGACTGAACAAGATTCTTGTCTAGGATTAGTATTTGAGACTTTTGATATGTGTGCATGTGTGCATGTGTGCATGTGTGCATGTGTGCATGCACGTATACACCCCCACACATACACACAGCTATTTGTTATGACACAAGACTGCAGGTGACAGTGATTGATGGTTGATGGATGGTCTCAGCTGATTGCTGTACTGCAGTCGCCGGCCAGCCAGCCAGCCAGCTACACACACACACACACACACACACACACACACACACACAAACACTTTCTGCCAGTCTGCCACCACAGAGTTAGCAACAGTCTGCGTTTTGCCTCCCTCACTTCTCCAAGCCAGTCGCTCTGCACTGCGGCAGGCAGGGGAAGCAGACACACACTCTCACACACACACACTCTCTTCTCTACTCCACTCCCATATTTTTTGGAAGGGAACAGACGAGGAGCAGGCGAAAGCAAGACAGCACTGCGTTTTTCGTATTTGTACCACAGAGAGCTGCTGTAATAAGCCAGCAGCCATTTCAGACTTTATTTTTTGGTTTTCCTGTCTCGTGCTCAAAGTTGTTTCGGAAAGATTTTGGAGTATCGTCATTCTGCAAAGGAATATACAACAACTCAACCTGATAGCCCAAAAAGAGACACACAAAAAGTGAGAAGAAAGAAGAGGACATTTGGACCTATATGGTGGATTTTTGGAAGCGAGCGATCGTGCGTCGTTCCGAGGGGCTTTTTTGGGATGTGGGTGAGAAGGCAGGAGCGATGCCAAAGGGTTCTCCGTGCTTTTCTTGGAAAACACCCTTGCAGCAGATGACCCCTCGGTCTATGACCATCCTCAGTCTTCACCTGCATGCTGCTGCTGCTAAAGCAATGGAAATCACCACCTCCATCTCTCACTCCAGGATAAAGATGCAGCCGGGGCCTTGCATTTGTGCAGATTCTGCACTCTCCGCCTGCGTTATAAATCATATCCAGTTCAGCGGTATTCAGCTCGGCGAGCTGTCCAGCAACCGGCACCCAGCCCGGAGAAATCGCAGCCCCAGTTGAGGAGAAGGAGAGGCAGAGAGCGGTGGAATGAATGGATGAAGGGAGAGAGAGCGAGAGAGACGAGCTTCCAGACTGGGTGACCTACATTCAACACTGTCTGGAGTCAGAGACAGAGCGAGAGGGAGAGAGGGGGGCAGAGCGAGAGAGAGAGAGAGAGAGAGAGACAGACAGAGGGGGATTGAGAGAGCCAGCAGAAACCGAAAGCGAGAGGATGAGACAGCAGGAAAGGAAGAGAGAAACAAGAGAATAGAGAGATACAGATACAAAGAGGAACAAAAAAAGAGCAGAGGCAGAAGGAGGAAGCTGATCCTCAGCCGATATCGTCCTTATCTCACCCCGTCCAACCTGCTTTTTTGCTTTTGTACATTCGCTCGTTGCCTCTTTTCCTCCCTTCCTCTTCCTCTTCCCATATCCCTTTTCTCTTTCAACCTGATATTCTGCCGGTTTCCTCTTTGCATCTCTTACCATTAATCAACCATTGTCTGGGGTGTCTGGGGAAATGCAGCTGCTTGTGGTGTAACCCCAGTCTGGGGAACAGAAACGGGCAGAGAAATAATCACTGTCACTTTTCACACTTTTGTTGCTTTTTCTCGGGCTCCCCGTCCTTCTCTACGAGCTCTGTTCCCTTTGTCTCTTCATCTTCCATTGCTTCCTCTCTCTCTCCCTTTATCTCTGCATCCCATTCTTTAACCCTCTTTCCTCCATGTCCAAACACCCCACCGCCCCTCCCCCATCCCCATTTATCTCTGTCCCCCTTCTCCTCCTCTGTCAGCATATATCTATCTCTGAGTCGCTCTAACAGTATTTTTATGGTGGATTACTTTGTCTAGCAGAGGCTGTTATCAAGCGTCACTGGAGGGGAAGAACAGCAGCAAAGCAGCAGCAGCGCTGTCTGTCTGTCTGTGAGCCTGTCTGTCTGTGAGCCTGTCTGCTGCTTCATATTTATCTAACTGCCTTTTAGATGGAAAGCTGTCTCTCTGAAAGCTTGTGGCTCACAAGCTGGTTCTCACCCTTTTTTCTTGCTGAGCGTACGTCGGTGGTAAGGTGGTACATCCATGTGTGACTGGCTGCCTGGCTGAGCATTGCTCCATCTGGCTGGATGGGTGTTATACTGTGTCCTACAGCAGGGTTAGGACTTAGGAGTTAGGGAGTGTGTACATTTCTTCCTCGGGTCTTTTCTGTTGTACGTTTGCATCCAAGCCCAAATATTGGGGACGTCATTGCCCGCTGTAACTGTTCTTTCTCCACCACCTTGTCTTTTGGCTTCCCCCCCCCCTCTCTCTCTTTTTCACTATTTTACCCTCACCCTCCCTGCCTCCTTCACACTCCATCCCATCCCTCCGCTTGCATGTCAGTCCTCAGGGATCAATGTTAAGGACATGAGAGGGGATTGCAGTTGAAGGAGAGGAAATGACATGGGTAATGGAAGAGGACACACAGGCACCTGTCAGGGAAAATCAAGGGTTGGAGAGAGGGAGGAAATTAATTATTCATGAGACGGAATTACGCTGCTTTCACCTTCTTGAATAAGCTTGATCAGAATCCTATGTTATAGATGTGAGGAAGAGACATTTCCTTCTTTGTAGCACCTTTTATTTCTGACACTTAGCAGGATTCATTTAGCGGCTTTCCATGAAGAAATATCATTTCCCAAATCATTGACATAATTGCTGTTTTTCAGTTTTTTATGTTTTGCCACACCCGCAAGAAAAAAAAAAAAAAAAAAAAAAAAATCACAGTGAAATTACATATCATGTTTCAAAAGAAATGATTGAAATGGCAACAATGTACTGCCATGAGAAACATGCCTTCATGATGCCGGTGTCATACACACTCCCATGCAACAGTGACTATGCACATGTTCACACGCCACCGACTTATTTGGTTATTACCTGTAATCGGTAAGGCACATATTGCTGTTTAAATAACATTTGAATGCGCTCACGCTTTGTTGGGAGTGTAATTCGGGGGATGTCATTACATCGCATGGATATTGATATCAGATGAATACAGTGGCCGACACCACGCAGGCAAACACACAGGCAGCACAGATACTAGCTACCACTAAACCATCACATGACATGAAGACAACACATTAAACATACACTTAACTGCATTCGAGCATGACATTCATATGCATTTTATGAGGATGACGCACACGTTTTAATTATTATAAACTCATAGTTATTACTACCTCATGGAAATATATAGGGTCAGGCGATATGTCTGCACGAGTTTGTTATAGTCGTCAGTATGGCGCTCTTTGCCCTTCCTCCACGCCCCCAATCTCACTCCGTGTTCAGGAACTGATGTGAAGTTTTAAATGGGCCGCTATTTCCCCTCCTTGTAGCAGTGTAGTAGACTAAATCATCCCTAACTCAGCCTCCGCTCACCGTAACCCTGACAGATACTTGCTTGCCTTGGTTGACACACTTGTTTAGGCCACTGTGCTCTTTCTATATCAACATAATAAGGTTGACCTTTGCATAAACATGCATCCGATGAACTCGCAGCATCCCCCACGAGCCACACTGCCGCCTTCCCACATCATATGACAGGTCCATTATTTGTAAATGGCAACTCCACAGCACATCCCTTGCTTTAAGCCACTTACAGTGAATCACATCTATTTGTGCATGGTGTTTGCTGTCCTTCCGTGTGTCAGAATTCCCCTCTATTGTATGCATCAACATCCTGTTCTTCTCACTTATATCTTGTATCTGGTCGAAGCCCGAATTCTAAATGTCTCGACAATCATGGATAGATTGAAGAAAAGCTTCATGATTGGAGTTACTTCAACATATATAGTGTATTATCATATAGGGCTTGTTTCAAGCAGTGCATGGCAGTCAATAGCGGCTGTCAAGTGCGCGCCAGAAAGTGCTGCACAATTGGAGATTCTCTACAGGACTTTGTAGATGATGCACTCTGCTTTGTGCCCCTTAAAATAAATGGCATCTATTTGTGGAATGGCACGAGTGAGGTACTCTAGCACGTTATATTCTTCTGGTTTCTTGACCTTGTGGCGCTGCGTTGTTCTTTGCAAAGTAATTTTCCATAAGACATTTTCCCAGTGAATCGAAGATGCACTTTTCTTCGTCCCTTTGCAGCCTTTTCAATATCAGCTCAATAATTTTAGAACAAATGAATGGTTGTCATCTTTATTTCTATTTCTTTTCCATTTCTGAAAATATGTTTTTTTAATATAATGTGGTCAACTTGGCAGTGCTTTCCTCCAAACATGTTTTTTACATTATGTTACATGATTTTGTATCTTGGAGCGGACGATAACTGTGGAGGGAATAATTCAAGAAAACAATCTTCCAGAACATATCAAAAGTAACAACTGAGGCATTTGAAGCGTTTGTGTAGTGTTTTACTGTCTACCGGTCTGCTGCCTGTTAGATTTAGTGCTAGATATATCCATTTCCCCAAAAATGTAGTGAGATTAGTTATTTTATCCTAAATGCATTAATGTTTTACAATTCAACACATGCCACTAAACCCGTTTTTAACATTCATAAAGTGTGTTTCAGTGTGTCAGGTCAATATGCCACACTTCTTCTATTTCAATCGAAGCAGCGCGCCATTGAGTCAGTATAGATTGTAGAATTTGCATTTCATTTAAAATAATTTCATTTGTGGATATAAAAAGTCAAATAAGCATTCTTATAATTCAGAAAGTCGTTAAATGAATCTCAGTGTTAGCATCAAAGACAAAAAGTGAGTGTTGTCTTCCTTACGTGTCATCATAATGTCATTGAGTCTGAGGTAATAGGAATAACTGGCACCCCGGGGTGTTAACTTTGGCCCAGTGATCTTCATGTATGGCATCCATGACAGTTGAACATTATTCTAATAAAGCAGTAATTGTCTTCTCTTTCATCAGTCACGTCTTCCGCATTAGGCTGCATTTCCTCTCACCGTTTGAGACTTCCCTATTCTCAGTAGGTGGTCAAGTGCTCTATATTAAATCCTCATCATATTATTTTCCATCTCACTCATCTGCTTGTAATATACCAAATTAACATTTGTATTGTGTTCTTCCTCCTCAGACATGTGAACAGTTTTCTTTGATGATGTTACAATGACTATTTTATGACTATTACAAGGCTCGTCACACTAAATAAGACGAGTTATTCCAAATGTACAATAAAGACAAAGTGGGGAAATCATCGTTTTTATCCACTGTTCACAGATCTCCCTCTGATGTCTTAAGATTTTTCCCAGTTATATATGTGAAAGACCTACATCTGCTGTGTAAAAGTGGCTATTGTAAAGGACTATTGTGTTAAAACGTGATGAATTATAACAGCGACATGGTCACTTTGATCCTGAGCTACAAAGTGACGTCTGACATTAAACTAGAAAAAATAAATAATGATCCTTTTACTTTCTTACTCAGGTCTTGCGACATCATTTCCTTAATTTAACAGAGCAGAGAAGGCAAATCTCTCAGGTTATTATTTTAAGCCGTTTAGTTTGTAATATAATTAGTCTTCAATTAACAGTCAATACTTCTAATAAGGTGAGTGCTGAATAACAGTGTACCAGGTAAGTGCTTGTTTGGTCTATTCTGCAGACAACCAAGCGCAGCCAATTGCAATCTCCTTGCTGTCATATAATTTGATTAAGTTATTTTTTAATGGGTAAATGAGAAGAATTGTACCAAGTACCTGTCTCCAGATCTGTGAAAAATGCAATCAATTAAAAATAATTTGACGACATGATGATTTTGTCCGCGGTGGTTTTGTTCTTATCCTGCTGCACACGAAGGCGAGAATAAAAGCAGTCTGTCAGTGAAAGCGTTGCCATGTCTTGACAAGATTAAAACAACTCTTTCATCATGTTTCATGAATGCCCCGAAACAACTGTAATTGTGAAATTGCCGAAAGCGTCACACTTCCTTGACAGAAATAGATTTATTCTTTTTTATGTTATTGTTGCTTTTTCCTAACCGAACATTCAAAACATAAATTTATCTAAACTGGTTATGCTTCTAGTGTGAAAGCATTCGTGAGACATATGTAATAAACACCCACCAGTGCCTTGGAAGTCGACACACATCACTCTTTGTTGTTGTTCCCTCAGTCCTTGCCGATTCAGAATGAGAGGAGCGGGTTTCATGTAACAGGTCAGACCAGCTGTGAACCACTGACTCAACTCAGTGACTCACACACATTACGTTGTGTCAACAGACTGAGCCGCGGCATATCTTGACTCCGATGGGGGAAAAAGTCCCGCGCACACACAACTTGTGTTTTAAGTGGTGTGAACACATTATCAACAGTGTGGGACACATAACTTCTCTGTGTGTTCACTAGCTGATCTAACAGGAACTTATGAACTGCATTTGGCTTTGAAACTTAATGCTGATGTAATCTGACCATTTATTAAATATTCTTGGCCCAATAGGTACGCTATTAGACTTCATTGTTAATTCTTTATAGTAGCTTAAAGTTGTATATTTGCATAATGCCAACCACAATAAACAGTGATGGTTCCTGGATCAGTGTTTGCTTATTTGTGCATGTGTGTGTAAGTAAAGCATGCAGGCAGAAAACGGTTGATGAATATATACATTGTTCTCTCTGTGTGTGTGTGTGTGTGTGTGTGTGTTTGCCTGTGAACATGCCGTGTCTGTGCTCTTTTAACGCTTCTTATTAGCAGAAAGAGTGTGGCTGCAGCTACACGCTGACACGTTGTGTCCCGGGGCCACTGGCAGAGCTTCAACACGGGAACGACATGCACACATTCAGTGTAACATTAAACACACATATGCACGCGGAGGGAGGGCATACAGTCAGGTAAGCATGCCCACGGCTTACTCCTGGGAGGAGACGCAGACGTTACTGTGTGTTGACAGGTTGAGAGGGGAGACCGACCTGAATGCTTGTGGGTACACTGCAGCAAAGTACAAACACATATTACCAGCAAACAAACGGCGTGGAAAACAACATATTTATGGGTGGTTGGCTTCTCCACTGAGTTCATCGTCTGTGGCAAGTTAAACTCACAAAGTGTGTTGTTCTGTCTCACTGCAGGGTTTTTCCTCTTAAACGCTCAAGCACACAGTGTGAACGTCAATGTGTTCAGTGCACATGGGCTTTCCAAGCATACACGCAAACACACACACGCTCTCCCAAACTGTCTCATATGGACTCATTAGGGGCCGGTCTATCGCCACCTGTGCACAGAAAGGCCCAACGGGCCGGCTTTGACACTGACAACGGACAGGAGCTGTGCAGGGAATACACACACACACACACACACACACACACACACACACACACATCTATTCTTGGACACTATTGGCACTATACCCACTTTACAACCTTTCTGAAGACACACCCCTGATACTTACTGAAATGTATGCATATATTGTCTTAATAGCACAATTCATTAAGGCGAACAATTAAGTAAGACTAAATATCTGAATCTGAATCTTTAAACATTTGGGCCTTTGTCTCAATTATTTTTAATAAAATTGAACCAGTTTTATAGACATATGAGCTAAATGTATAAAGTATTCACTCTAGATACCGCTGACGATGCCACAAGGGAGTCACTGGTGTAAACGTGTTAGTTTTTAATGTGGTTATAGTTTTAACTCCTTTTCAACCTATTTATCAATGCAAATTAGACGAAAGTGCACATTCATAAATGCATCTATCTCCGTCATGCACTGCGTCAAATCTCGTCAGCAGAGAAAAGATGCAGGAGAGACACGATGCAATGCAAGCTGATGAAATGACAAAGAACCACAGGATGGATAAATACACAGAATGTAACAAGGAAGATGAGAGCACATGTAGAAGAGAACAATCTGCTTCAGTCCTTTTTCTTTGGCTCACTGTCGTTCTTCTTCATTACAGGAGGGATAGCAGGCAATCAGTTGTGTCAGTGATCCCCCAGGATTCATAGCTCTGGGAAAACCACAAGCCTGACTATCATATATGGGAAACAAGTGGCGGACTGTGTGCGTGTGAGTCACAGTCTGCGACTTCTTTCCAGGGGACATGATCGACCTGCAAAGAGGAGGTGTCTGAATGCACACTCCTCAAGCTCTATACGATCACACCTCTCCCTGAGAATGTGTGTGTGTGAACACTCCCATCGGCACGCTTTCGAGCATCGAAAGGGATTCCCAGCGTGCCTCTTGATCTAGGTGCATTAAGGTGTGTGTGTTAGTGTGTGTGAGAGAGAGTGAGAGAGAGAGAAGGTTGGGGATATTGAGCTCAGGGTAGTGGGTTTGTGTGCGTGTGCTCCATCAGAAGAGACAGGCCCTCTCTGGAAACAGATGGGCTTGTTACCATAGAGCTGCTTATCAGGCCGGTTGCTGAAAAATGTCTGAGGTGGAGGAAAGTATTGGATTTGAATCTAGGAGTTTTTCCATTTTAAACACAATACATTGTTGTTGAGAGTAGTTTGAATGCAAAGGAGGAGCTACATTATCCAAAAGATCTATTCCAGTGTAGTTTGCACTTTAATCTTTTCCACATTTCCCTTTAATGAAACGTCTAACCGTGACACACTGAGCAGAGTATTAGTGCAGGCAAAGCACTAAAGTTGTGCTCATTCATCAGCTGCTTGGCTCCCAGCTGCGGAGTTACATCTGACTGTATACACACAGGTGTACAGCATCCGGTACCCCAACTTCCTTATGTGCTGAGCATTTGGAGCTTAAGATATATTTACAGTTAAGATGCCCTTTTCAGTGTGACTTGAGTGATCAGGTTACATTTATTTTAATTGGCAAATCAATGCCACACTCTCCTACTTCAATTTAAGTGTGTGCATGCCAACAACGCATTTACATTTGATATATATAAATATATTTATATATTTCAAACGTAAATGTTTGATGATTTACATACATATATATATATATATATATATATATATATATATATATATATATATATATATATTAAATCAGTACCGAAGGGCAGTCTTCACTCTGCTTTCTGCTTTTGATGTCTTCCTCTTCATCATCTAAAATAAATGTTTCATTCAAAAGTGTCATTTATTCCGAAATAATGTTTTTCCGTCTGTCAATCACAAGCCAGTGGAGCTCCACCGACCCCAAGTGACTCAGAGACGGTGCTTGTTTCCACATTCACTTTGAATTCAACCAGGACAAAAGCCAAGAGACTGCCGCATAATTTATAGAAATGCCCGCGATTTTTAAAGACGTAACAAGTTTGCTCGCACTGAAAAGACCCAAATAATTTAAAGTGTTGTTGGAGCGGAGAGCACCAAATTCCTGAATGCTGTCAGAATCAAACAGTTATCCTTTTTTACTGAAGACAATATGAGGATCTGTATAACCTGACAATCTTTCAGTATCACTCACAATGCCACCGCTGCTTTACTCCACGCCGCCGTACCCGCTGTGTCGATTGAACACTCCAGATCCTTCTGCTATGGATTATTAACATACTTGAAGGCATATCTTGTCTTGTGCATGTTGCGCGTGGGTTGGGGGCTGTCGTCTATTGCTCCGGGGGGGAACTATTGTTCTTCCCGCTGAATCCTGCACTGTCACATAAACTCATTGGCCCCCTAAGGAACAGATATTCCACTAAATTAAAGTGTTTTATAGACATTAATGCAAGACAACAAATATTATTATAAGGCCCATGTTGTTGACTCAAATTGATTGTACAAGTATTAGAATAAAATGAATGTCCCTTCTCTAAACATTTCTCTCTTACAATCTGACCACTAGGAAAGCGACCACGAGTCAAAGAAAAGCCAGAGGAAGATCAAAGAGGACATTCACATCAGACGGCAGCACCATTGACTGAGACCGGGCTTATCCCTCCAATGTAAGACCACTTGTTATTGTGGTTTACCTGGATAATATCTACCCCAGCTTTATTTACTGAAGAAGGCCGTAAATGTGGTTAAAAGCAACAACAAAAACGTAGCTGAAAATCAACAAATATATCAACAAATATATGTGAGAAGCTCGGAAAATGTATGGAAAAGTCTGACGCTGTCAGAGGACTTAAGTATGCCTGGATGAACGGCCATTGCTATCTTGTGTAACTCCCTGTTCCGTTTCTCCTCTGTGGCTCCTCTGTCTTGATTGTTCATTCCCTGCACCTGCCCTCAGCCACGCCTCTGTCTCCTTGATTGTTCATTCCCCACACCTGTCTTTTGCCACTCATCTGTCTCCTTGATTGTTCATTCCCTACACCTGCCCTCAGCCACTCTTCTGTCTCTCTGGTTGTTTCATTCCCTGCACCTGCCCTCAGCCACGCCTCTGTCTCCTTGATTGTTAATTCCCTACACCTGTCTTCAGCCACTCCTCTGTCTCCTTGATTGTTCTTTCCCTACACCTGCCCTCATTCACTCCGGTGTCTCCATGATTGTTTCATTCCCTTCACCTTCCCTCAGACACTCCTCTGTCTCCTTGATTGGTTAATTCCCTTTACCTGTCCTCAGACACTCCTGTCTCCCTGATTGTCTCATGCCGTACACCTGTTTTCCCTGATATATTGTGGCAGTTTTTCCCTTGTCTCCTGTCAGTTTGTTGTCTTTATCTCAGTCTCACAGTGTCTCAGTTTTGATGTCTCACTCTCAGTCTTTGTTCGCATGGTGATTCCTAGTGTTTTTTGTAGTTGCTTTCAAGTTAGAGTTTTTATGTTTTACGTTTTTCCTAAGTGTTCCCAAGTGTTTTTTGTTTCGCTCAAACCTGGAGTCCAGCCTGTCTCTCTGCACCGCAGCCTCACCCTATGATAAACCCATGACAACTTGATGTTTTTAAACCGTCCATTTTTTCACTTCTACCATTGCCTTTTAGTTCTACTGAATATCTTCCAGGCAACAGAAACATGGCAGAGAAGATTAAACTTTACCATATACAACCTATTTAAAAACTAAATGATTACACTTGCTTTATGGTAATCTTACTATTTCATATTAAATGAACGCCACCTGATTACGACTTGATATATAACCCATTAATGCACTACACCAGTGAAACATACATGACCTATCGGACCTCCGCTACAATATGCAGACTGGCTGGTGCTGCCCGCCACCAATCGGAAGAGAGTGAACCTTCAACCAAGTTGCTCACAGCATGAAGCCAGAGTTGCATGTTGCTAATGACCTGTCACGGCCACGTTCTACTTTGAGCTGTTTCTCCATGTTTCCACACTTCTCAGGGGGCATAGCATTCATACTTCGTCACAGTAGGTCAGAAGCCACTCTGCTCTCCTCTGTACCGCGCAGGGTTACCCTGTCAAGGTAAAAAACTAACCATTCACATATGCATGCTGACGTATGTTCACACACACACAACCTAATAATAGGCTAACCTTTATGCTGGATTAGTTACTGATGTCTTGGGATATTTCATCATGTTTGAGGCAAGGTGAAAGATCTCGTTTCCGACTATTCTCCCCCTTTTGCTTCAGCTTTCGGTCTTTCTCACTCCTCTGCCACTCCCAAACTGTCCTTTAACAGTGAACTTTGCTTGACCCTCTCTCGGTAATCTGCAACGCTCTAGGGAAGCCGGTGTCAAAATTCAGAGCTTTATTAGAGTCTGGGCGCTACGGGCGAAAGCAACACGGAGAGTTAAGGGAATAAGAGATGGATACTCGGAGCATGGCTAATGCCAGGCTGAAGAGCTCGGAAAGGGCTCGACCATCCTCAACTTGTCTGTGGGGGAAAGATTCCTCGCCGTCTTTATCACAAGGGTACAATTAAGTCGTATCTTGTGTTAAAGCTGTTCTCATTAACATGTCTCACTCATTCATTTTCTCCTTCATTTCCTTAGTTAATGTGGACTTCTTTCTACACATATCTGTTTATATCCTCGTGTTTCTCTTTCCTAAATTCAGAGTCACACAGAGTGAGTTTAAACAATATTGTAAAATGGGAAAAAACGGATGGTTGCTGACTTTTTTGTGCCAACAAAGTCCATTCTAAACAGCGCCAGCGGGCTGGAAGCGACGCAATTCACACCGTGTTTGTATTTTCACGCATCAAAATCAATTTATACCCAGTACTTTCACACTCAGCAAGCTGGCCCATTTTCCAGGCTTTGCAGTGGCTGTTTTAAATAATCTGTAGGGTTCCACTCAAACTTCCACAACTTTGCCACAGCTGTCCCCCTCAGAGGGCAAACACATGCAGGGGGTTACATAATTTAGCAGGAAAGTCTGTAATCTCACCTCGTCCTTACATATTTTATGGCACATTCTTTCCATCTCTTGTCCCCTCTGAGCTGATCCTTTCATTAGAGCCCAACCATGAGACTCAGAGCGCGGGATGGCTGCGGAGGATGAGCGAGAGGGATCAAAGGAGGAGACGGAAAAGACGAGAAGGAGATGTTGTCAAAGAAGCTGTTTATTGTTGCAATTTTCTTTCCCTCAAAGCAAATCATCATAGTTTCCCCTTTTGACCTGCAGCATATATACCTGAGGAAAACAGATACAGTACACGTCTCTTTAAAAATTGTTTACGAAAATTCCTGATGAAAGCATCTTTCCTTTCAGCCATTTAAGATGTGTTTTCTTCCATCTTTTAACATCATAGAGTTGCTGTCCTTCAACTCACAATCTAACATCAATGGGTCCAGTTAAAAACATCAATGTGTAACTGTCGTGTGGTTTTTGTTATTGTTTATTTATGTTTTTTTTCTCTTTTGACTTACTGCATGTTTTTGCCAGTTGCTGCTTCATAGCTATTAGCTATTGTGCTTGCTTTGCTCAGCTACAACTTATAGCCACTGAAATAGAGTCAATGTGCAAATGTTTTAAAGATAACTACACTGTTCAGTGGTAACTTAGACTAAAGGAACCACCATTCATTACGTAATGTCAGCACATTTGTACCTATTTCAATATGTCCGTTTGTATTCATGATTAAAAACATTTATATTATATTTTCTCATATCAGTGTCAAAGGATTGCTGTAATAAAAAAGACACCATGATAAATATGTACACAGAAGATCAGACCCGAGATGGAACTCTGCAAGGTCATAAATCATTGGTTTGCATGCATTTTTAAGGGTTGGCTGTGATGTGGGTTGCACCACTGGACACGAGAAAGTCTAAATGTGTATTGCTAGTGCCCTCCTTTAAACATTCATGCAAATACAATGTGGAAAGCTTTGTAAAGTCTAATGTGCAGCTGAAAAGCTTTTAATTGTGCATATCAACAAGGTGCTTGTGTGTCCCTGTGTACATGTGTCTGTGCATGTGTGTACAGCCCTGGTGCATTGCCAGTGACTCCATCATTAGCATCCCGCCCCCACACACACACACACGCACACGCACACGCACACACCAAGAGCCAATACCAAACACACAACCAAATGCAGACACACACATGCACCAACAGCCATCACCCCAACACACATCCTTATCCCCCCTCCACAGAACACACAAATTGTTCCTCGCATTTACACGCATGCTGCAAACACACACACATTACATCCCATTCAATTTCACACGTGTCAGGGGAGACTCCCAACCAGGCAGTCATATTAAACCAGCTCATTATTTATGCAAGGGGAGAGATTGCCAGTCCCAGATTCGCCTCATAAAATGTTAATATATTCATCGGGAAATTGTAGTCTTTTAATCTGCCCCACCAGAAAAACACTTATCTGCCACTAAAGCGCCATGTTTTACAATAGTTCTCTCTTTCCTTAGACCACGCTCCTTCTACATCGATCAGGTTTTCACTCTACCTCTTTTTCTAATTCCCTATCTCTCTTTCTCCCTCAAAAAAAAAAAGTAGGGATCATGTATAACATTTGGGATGCGTATTCCTCTTTATTATTTATGATCACAAACAAATTAAGATTTAGAGCCACTGTTCACGACGACAATTTCTCTCAAATGTTCAGCTGGGAAGATTTATGAGACCGGTATTACAGTAATATTTTTGTTTTTAGCAACAAACAAACAAAGGCTTAAAGGACATTTATTTGTTATTATTTACAGACCAGTGATGTTCAAGTGTGTACAAATATTTTTTAACAAGATAAATACAATACAATTAGATTTTCTCTTTTTCTTCCCCATTTCTATCAACTCAAATGAAGCAGTGCTTGCTGAAAAAATTACCTTGGTTGCTATGCAACGGCAGCATACGTGTAAAGCCCTGTCGATGCCCAAGCCAAAGTGATATCCCATAATAACCTCAAATAAGCCTTTTACTGTGTGTGTGTGTGACAGAGAGAGGATGGCAGTGTTTGTCTGTGTTCATGAATATTGCGTGTATGTACAGTTGTTTCTGTATATATGTAAGTGCATAGCTGCCTGCATGTCTTGAACATTACGTCGAGGTCATTCCCATTAATAAAAAAAAAAAATCAAAAAGGAAACCAAAAGAGTGTAAAAAGTGTGTGGCACGAACTCAGGAAAAAAAAAACATTACAATGAGGCTACAACAGATTCATCTTGTTGCTACTGCTTGTTGGTTGAACTGCATTGCAACCTTGTTTATGTCCAAGTTAATTATAACCATGATCTCTTTCTCTGAGGAAAAGAGCGCTGCGGGACGGACCACCAATCAACTTTATCAATAACCCTTTTGTCTCAGCTGATCTGGGCCATCAATAGCTGCAGCCCCTCGACCTCGCTGCTGAGATCTAGCACAACGTGTTGAGTGCGATGACATGTTGTTGATAGCTGGTGCTCGCTGCATCCTATCCACACAACTGGGGTTGGAGAAATGAACTTAGCCATGAAGGTAATTTGAAATTCCCTTGAGATGTTAGAGAACTTAATTGGGGAATGAAAGACAGCTTCACCTTTACCCTTAAAACCACTACCTCAGTGCCCACAAGCAAGCCATTTAATCGTCCACCAACTTACACCTAATCTAATTGTTTATGTAGGCTTCAATGGTAACGGTTATTGTCGCGTTCTTTTTTTATTTCACTGTTGAAGAGAGGTGTCGCTTCAATGTGGGTAATCATATTTTTGCGTTATATCCTAAGACTTTTCAGTTATTCAGCCCTCTTAAAATAAATATGTAATGACATTGCATTAAGTGATCAAAACCATCTGCATGCATTGAGAGTGTTTGCACCATACTGTGTATTTCTTTCTTGCGCCACATGCCTGGACTTCATGTACGGATTTTCTTGTGTGAAATCACATTTAAGTACATGGCCTTGACATATTCAGCTATTCCATCTTCTCTGCAGAACAAAATGACCCTCAAGTGTAGACCAAAGACAAGTTAGGGTTTACAATAAGCCTTTATTCCTTCATTCAGTGTGTGGAGTTTGCGTTAATACTATATTTGTCTATGGTATATTTGAAGCCTATATTTTTCCTTCAGTGAAAAAAAAAAGGAAAGGTTGCCCTGCAATGCTTCTAGTATAGTTTATTTCAAAGAAAATATCTGACCCAAAAAGAATGGTGCAGAGAAAATAGTCAAGTAGAACATATGCAGCACAGTGGCTCAGTGGTTAGCACTGTCACCTCACAGCAAGAAGGTCCTGGGTTCGAATCCCAGTCGTCCCAGGTCCTTTTTGTGTGGAGTTTGCATGTTCTCCTCGTGCATGCGTGGGTTTCCTCCGGGTCCTCCGGTTTCCCCCACCATCATAAAGACATGTACACAGCTTTCACCCCGGTTCGTATGGATGTGAATGAATGTTGGTGGTGGTCGGCGGGGCCGTAGGCGCTGATTGGCTGCCACGCTTCCGTCAGTCTGCCCCAGGGCAGCTGTGGCTACTGATGTAGCTCACCGCCACCGGGATGACTGG
Organism: Liparis tanakae; assembly: GCA_036178185.1. NCBI lineage: Eukaryota > Metazoa > Chordata > Actinopteri > Perciformes > Liparidae > Liparis > Liparis tanakae. The sequence continues at coordinate 12,886,192 of CM070092.1, forward strand.
ACTCTGTAAAGTGACTTGAGAAGCGCTATATAAAATAAATGGTTATTATTATTATTATTATTATTATTATATCTGTTGAGTGTTTTAAGATGAATGTAAAAAGACAATATACTAAAAGAACACATTCAAAAAGACCGTTTTGAAAACACTACTCTAGGGCAGAGTTTACCCTGACGTGAATAACAGAAAAAAATAGTTATGGCTTAGAAAGAAACTATATTAAAATGACCACTTGTCATTTCTAGTGGCTAGTAATTTCTCTGCCTTAAATCAAAAGTCGTCTCAGGAGCATATCAAAGTGCCTTTTCTTGTTTGTACTTATCAGCATTCATGTCAAACCGTGTGAAGGATTGGGCCTTTGGGCTCCGAACACTATAGGTCCAAGGCCAAAACATACTCGCAAATAAAATATGTACTTGATAAGTTCTTGCCCCTGTAGCAACAACAGTTATTGTCAACTCTACCGAGTCTGATCAACTCCTGACTTTACATTTAATGTTAAACATGTGTAAACATTTTAATTAAATTTTTACAGATCACACCAACATTGCTCCAGTAATGATTTTGACCTAAAAGCGCTGTTCAAACTCACAACACATGTTTAAAATCTGATACTGCCAAAGAGTTATTGAGGGCCTGCATCCACACGTCTGCCAGTTGGAAAAAAACATGTTGCTTGCCAAATGTATCACTTTATCAGTCAGAAACGAGCTTGTAATGTCTAGTCTGCCCCGGCCCAAGGCACATCTGTAAAAAAGTATCCCTCATGTAGAAGTTTAAAAGGAAACAGTTTCAACAGGATGAAATCAAATCAAGGTCCCAGTCATGTTTTCCTATTTTAGGTCCACATGGTCTACTTTTCTATTAATGCATGTAGAATCTCACTGTTATTTTCTATGTATTCCAGGACAAGCTGGTCTGTCAGAATAAGTATGCTTAAGGGATGTTACGTGACTGTATAAAGAGTTATCACCATAAATACAGACGAAAAGCAAACACTGAGATGTTATCTCACATGTTTATTCATATCACTCATAGCAGTAAACAAGATGCTAAATAAATAAAATTATTGGAGCCAACAGATAGAAAACAATATCTCCTCTTGGGCCCGTCTAGTGTGTATCGCCGGTTAGCATCAGAGCTATGCTAACTGTAGCGTTACGCAACGGCCTGGTCGAGCCAAACAGTTTAGTCCCTCCCACATTCAGCCAATCATAATGTGTGACATTATCTGTAATATCCCAAACCCATCTGGTTCTGTTGGGTTATAACGCCACACTGTTGGAGGCCCAGGCCATACTGCTGGGCCTGCTGGAGGGAAGGGGGGCATGGGAGAACCAGAACCTGGCATGAGTGGGAACCTGGTGCAGAACTGTCAGACCCTGCTGAAGTAAAATTAGGTTTCCTAAAGGGACTCTGATGCTGCAGCAACAATCCTACTTTCATCCACCAACTATCAAAATACGCACAAAATGAATCGGATAAATATCAGCTGAAGAAACAAGCGGCTAGCGGTGTTGCCAGATCAGATTGACAGTTTCCAGCCCAATCACAATTTAAAAAGCACCCATATAAAAACCTTAGCAGGAACCCTTGCATCTGTAAAACCATTACATGCACAATATAATACCTACCATAATCATACATAACTTCATATCTGGATCAAATAACCAAAGATAAAATGTTAGATGAATAGACTCACAACAAGTGCCAACAGACAACAGGTTACACCAGTTGCAGTAATGATGAAGTCCAGGTCCTCCATTATCCCTCATGGCGATTGAATACGACACATGTCCATCTTGTGTTTATCAAATGAGTAGATGGTACAGTATATGTGAGTAGACACAACAAAGTATATTTCATTTGGCACCAGTGTTGTCTTTCCATAAATTGACCTGTTTGGTAATATAGTTTTTACAGATATGAAAAATTCAAATTCCTAGACAAATGCAGCCCAAATTTCCACCAGTCTATTTACACAAAAGTAGCTGAACTGGGCAGAAACATTACCAAACCAGCAACGCTGCCTGCAGTATGCAGGAAAAGAGCTAAACACGTGAACACAAACTTATGCAAGCACACGCAAACTCTCCCGGAGCCTCAGACTTTAGCTAACGGCAACTTTAAACACAGACACTCACGAGTGTAGCCACCGAGAGAGAGGACCCAAACGGTGACATCGTTCCACAGAAACTTTAATGATCTTAACTCACGGACTCACCCGAAATCCACAAGGTAACTTACACACGATTACCAGGGTTATAAACCAACGCTAGGGAAAAAGACAAACACAGTTTAAATACACAAGGCGCAGGTGATTGGACACAGGTGGAAACAATCAGGGACAGGGCAGACAATCACAGGGACAGGAAGTGCAGGGAAACAGTTGACACGAATGATGGGGACTTCAAAATAAAACAGGACACAAGACACAACAACTCCCGATCCTGACAGATACATGGATGAACTAGAATGGGCACTCGGTAGAGCGCATACCTTCGCATATCACAAGATTGAATTATGAACAATTTGGCACTAGTTTCACGCAAATCGGATGCCAATTAACCGAGATATCTCAAATTTACGTTTTTCACCTTTTCGTGACTTTGACCTTGACCTTTGACCCAATCACTCCCAAAAACTAATCGATTGTTCCTTGGGTCATGACCAATCATCCCACCAAGTTTCATAAGAATCGGCTCAGTTTTGTCTGATTTAGACGAATAACAAGTTGTTCACCTTTTCGTGACCTTGACCTTGACCTTTGACCCAATCACTCCCAAAAACTAATCGATTGTTCCTTGGGTCATGACCAATCATCCCACCAAGTTTCATAAGAATCGGCTCAGTTTTGTCTGATTTAGACGAATAACTGACGGACGGACGGACATATTCACAAACGCCGGCGAAAACATTACCTTCTGCATTTTCAATGCAAAGGTAATAATCAACGGCGACTTTCATTGTTGGGCTTATGAGGTTTTAATAAAACCCTGTTGTTCCAGGCTGGTTTACAAATCTTCTGACAGGAATCCGATTGCATATCTGTAGTTTTATTTATGCAGTGTATGATTCATACGAGCTGAACACAAGTTTGTTATTGCACAAACTCTCTGCACATATGTTTTATACATTTTAATCATGTCAAACACTGGAGGACGAAGTACAGAAAATTAAAGATCGAAAACCACCCATGTTACAATTATTTGTGAACAAGGTCACTCTATACGTGCACTACATCTGTTTATGTCATTACAGTTGAAGCTACAAGTTGAATACAAATTAAATTAAATTCTTTCAAAGCCTGTCAACCTTTTGTGTTGTTTCTTTTCCATTGATAAAGTCTCTAACATTGATTAACTTATTGTAATATATATCTATAGAAATTGGTTTGTAAAAAAATGGTTGCTTACTTCAATGAAATAATACAATGTTTTAAAGCCCCACTATGTAACTTTTTCACCTTAAAATAACAGCTTGAAAAAAATTGTGCCGCTACAATGACTTTTAATATGTTGATTTGCTCCTCCGCCACTGCCATCGGGGCTCTGTGGCCAGAAAACTGCTGAATGTAAGATGGTTGGTAACGACCCGGTACCTCCGGTTGAGGAACAGGAAGTACTTCAACTTGCTGTCTGGCAGTGATTACCAACGTCATATAGTGCCAGTCCACGCTCGCAGGTGACTTTTTATTTGCTCCGCTACGAGACGCGTACAAACAGAATGACATGCCGCGGCTGAACGGCTAGCTGCGGCTGCCAAGCGCTGCTGGTAGTGCATCGATCAGCTGTTCGATCAGCTGTGAGGGCACAGCCTGAAGAGCCATATATGGCTCGAGAGCCAGACGTTAAATACCTGAAGGGGGCGCTACAGGGGAAAAGTTACATAGTGTCGCTTTAACAAATTGTAACTTAAAAGTGGCTTTGGCTTTTATTTTGACATGTTTTTCCATTAATGTTGAAGGCCTCCAAACACAGAAGAAAACAATACTGAAAAACATCAACGTCCTTTTGCCGATGCCATTGAAAACTGGTTTTCAAAGAAGTCACAACAACATCAATTCAACACGAACGACTGTATTGTACAGGTGACAGGTTTTATTTGTGCATTTGTGTTTGAATCAAGCAACGACAAAAAACATTTGTTTTTCAAAAGCTCTTAGTGATTTTAAGTCCAAGCTGCACTTTGAGTACAAACTTCAGTCTAAACTTTCTTCAAAGAAACAACGTTGGCCCTGACAGCATGTAACAGCCTGACCTTCTGTACTTTCCAAATATCAAAAGACTCATTTCAACACCCATTCATTCACTTTCACACATTAATATAACACATTCCCTGGTACAATAGGCCAACATACAAACACACGCAGATGGCAGGCGCTGGGACCAATCCAAAGCCTGTCTGTGTGTGTGTGTGTGTGTGTGTGTGTGTGTGTGTGTGTGTGTGTGTGTGTGTGTGTGTGTGTGTGTGTGTGTGCGCATGTGTGTGTGTTGTGTGTGTGTGTGCGTGTGTGTGTGTGTGTGTGTGTGTGTGTCTGTGTGTGTGACTGTGGCTGTAGAAGGTTGACAGGCAGTGTGTCTGTGATTGTATGTCCATTACAATTCTGTCTACGCCTGCCTATGGTTGGAGGCTTAATAGGCAAGTGACTGCATATACAAGTATACCTATTGCATTGTGGACTTAGAATATTTGTTTAAACAGAGCAACACATGCAAACATGTGTATTGATGTGTTTAAGTGTAAGAACGTCTGTGTGCAAAGGCGGAGACAGAAACAGGCTTTACTCAGTTACTCAGTATTTTTGGCACGCTGATAAAGCTCTTGAAGCCATCAGAGTGAATAATATCCAACAGACCGGAGAGGCCTGCTTAGATTCTCCAGCCAGCCCTCTCTGGTTTGATAAGATTGTGTTAGCCGCCACCTCGCGCCGCCTCATACTTCAAACAGTTACATATTGCTCTGGAAATTGTCGCGGGGAGCGGGGCAGATAAATTCATTTCTGATCTTACATTTAGCCCAATGTATTTATAGTACCGCCGGCCAGCCGGGAAGGAAGTGGGGATGAAGGAGGGTGGGATGGGAAATAAGAGAGATGGAGAGATGAAGAGTGAGATGTATGAAGGAAAGGGGAGTAGATTTTACTCATGAAGGCTCTCCACTCTCCTCCTCTCCTTTCCAATCTGAGTTTTCCTCCGGGTCATTCCACACCCCCCCTCACCCCCCCCCCCCCTCCTATCTCCTCCACCATATCAAGCCATACTGTAGCTGAGCATGTGCTCACACTCAGACTTTTGAACTCAGCAATATGCAAAATAAAAGGATCTTTAGTTAAGATTGCATCTGAGGTATTAAACATCCATGCTGACACCTCAGGTAAAAATACATTTTGTTGAAATTGATTTTGTGCTGGTACTCGCTGGGGCGTTTTGCTGCCGAGTGTGAAGCTTCAGGGATGAGGGTCAGCACAGCCAAATCTGAGGCCATGGTGCTCTGCCAGAAACCGGTGGATTGCTCCCTCCAGGTGGGGACAGAGCGCCTGCCCCAAGCGAAGGAGTTCAAGTATCTCGGGGTCTTGTTCACGAGTGAGGGTAAGATTGAGCGGGAGATCAACAGGCGGATCGGTGCAGCTGCAGCAGTAAAACAGGCGCTGTACCGGTCCGTCTTGGTGAAGAGAGAACTGAGCCGAAAGGCGAAGCTCTCAATTTACTGGTCGGTCTACGTTCCTATCCTCACCTATGGTCACAAACTTTGTGACCGAAAGAACGAGGTCGCGAATACAAGCGGCCAAAATGAGTTTCCTCCGTAGGGTGGCCGGGCTCAGCCTTAGAGATAGGGTCAGGAGCTCGGACATCAGGAGGGAGCTCGGAGTCGAGCCGCTACTCCTTCGCATCGAGAGGAGTCAGCTGAGGTGGTTCGGGCATCTAATTCGGATGCCTCCTGGACGCGACCCATTGGAGGTTTTCCAGGCACGTCCAACTGGGAGGAGACCCCGGGGAAGACCCAGGACACGCTGGAGAGATTACATCTCACGGCTGGCCTGGGAACGCCTCGGGATCCCCCAGAATGAGCTGGAAAATGTTGCGGGCGAGAGGGGAGTCTGGGTCAACCTGCGGGGCCTGCTGCCCCCGCGACCCGACCCCGGATAAAGCGGTGGAAAATGGATGGATGGATGGATGATTTTGTGCTGCCCTCTGTGTAATTTATTAGATTGGTGAATGGTAAATGGCGTTACTCGGCACGACATGTCTTGCACCCATTCAGGACTATTCAAAAACTGATGGCTACCTGCCACCTGCCCATCAGGACTAACGACTCACCCATTCTCACAGCAATTTGGGGTTCAATTCAATTCAGCTTGTTTTCTATAGCCCCAAATCACAAATTACTAATTTGCCTCAGAGGGCTTTACAATCTGTACGCGTACGGGTTAAGTGGCTTACCAAAGGACACGGGGGATCGAACTGCCGATCTTCTGATTGAGGTACCACCCGCTCCAGCTTCGGAGCCGCACTTATTCTGCTCAACGCGTCTGTCCTCACTCCCCCAACACAGGGCCTTTTATAGGAGAAAATTAAGCTTCTCTTTTTATTACCTCACTGCCAACTCCGTAGGAGGTGAGGGAAAAAGGCAACGAGGGAAAAACTAATAGACATATATGTACCTCAACTTGTTGAACTCAAGGAAAATCAAATCTCCAAGCATGCAAACAATGTATAAGGCAGTTGCCTTTTTTATTTTTTATGAGTCTTCATTGCGTGAAGGTTTTGTATTTGATATTCAGAGCAATAATATAGCCTTAAACGTGTAATCACCGTAGCGGTACAGTGGAATAATTCCTCCCAGAGCAGAGAATCAGGCCGTATTGAGAGTAGTTGAGAGGCATTTGCCCTGCTTCTTGAAATGTAGCACCTTTAAAGATTAATTAAGTATATGCTCATTATCAACTGATCATGAAACATCTAATTGGAAGGTGGATGCCAAGGGGAATGTGTTGTGATTGCTTTAAACATATCAATACATCCTTTGGGAATAAAGAGGGACCCGAGCAGCTTATTGCGGCGCAATCAACACGCGAGTCGTGTCTGGTTCAGAAGAACACTGTGGCTGAACAATTGACATAAGTACTTTCCATTAGCACTCTAAATAAAACCTGGACTATTATACTGCATTTACAGAAGAGCAGAGATCCGTGCGATCTAGTTTTTACAACATCTGAGGGAAACAAAGAATCTCTTCCTCTTTACTCTTTTAACAAGGCTGCAGTCTCAGCCAGAGAGGGAAGAGGTTTCCATTTATGAGAAAGAAATAACAGTCGATGACAGCATGTCACACAGCTGTGCGTCTGTGTGTGTGTGTGTGTGTGTGTGTGTGTGTGTGTGTGTGGGAGTAAGTGTAGGAGTGAGACACCTCATCAGGTGGTTGTGGTGTTCTCACGGCGCTCTGCATTGACACCCCTGCAAACTTCCTGCCTCTAAGTATTTTTAGTCCCTCTGTCTCCCCACCGCTGCCTCAATGATGTGCACACGCATTGCAATCTGTTATACTTACAAAACATAATGTTTACCTCTCCAAGCCTCTCAGGCCACTCAATTACACAGGCATTAATTGGTCTGTCTTTCACATGCTTGGCATGACCCTTGAAAAAGCCTTTTACCAAATGGAAAGCCCTGCACTCTCTCGTTCTCTCTCTCAGCAGAGGATGCATGATGACATTTTTATGATCATTATTCTTCCACCTCCGGCTGACTTCATAGGAAATCAGCAAGGGGATGGTAGTTGAGCTGGAAATTATGTGTTCGCATGAGTATATGCGCTTTAAGTGAGAAGAGAGAAGTAAGAGATAACGTAACTTTCCTTTAATCTGAGTTAAAATCCAGCGTGTTGAGTTGTGCGTTGCTCTAAACTTTATAGCGGCCATTTATATGCAGAGAGAGGGATATTAAACTGGGACTGTGGGACTGAGTATGTGAAATGCAGATGTGTTCCTGTATATCTGAATGGGGGACTAGTCTTTAAGGATGTGCAGCTTTTCAACAGCGGTGATTGCACTGCATTTGCCCTGGAAACAAGATTAAACAGTTATAAATTATAATAAAATGTGACACTGTGTTACTGTAATCCATTGAAGGATAATGCCATGCTCCACAGCGGAAAAACACTTTTTTATAAAGGTCAGAGGGCTGCATCAAGCACAGAACAAACAAAACAAAAAAAACTATATTTCTTAATGTGTTCCTTAATGTTTGCAGAGTATCTGAGCAGCTTCAAAAGTGACGGGATCTCTTTTTATGAGCCAATTCAAACCATTTTTTACGAGATTGATGAAGAACAAATGTGCAGGAATCAAACTCTCTGGACTCCCAGAAATGCTTTTGAAAAGCATTTGAAATGACAGTGTGTCTTGAACATACTTAAAGATGCAGCTCTTTGCATTGACCAAAAGATAATAACAGGGGCAACCGAAGATCCCTGATATGTTGGCCTATGTGCAATCAAATCGACCGTAAAGCAGATATCAATTCATATTCTGAATATTAATGGTAAGAACCACGGTAATAATTGATCAACTATTGCGATGAACCGCTGTCTCAATCCGATCTGCTGGCAAGCCATGTCTGCAGCTGCAGTCAGAGAGTGTGTGTGTGTGTGTGTGTGTGTGTGTGTGTGTGCGTGTGTGTGTGTGTGTATGTGTGTGCGTGTGTGTGTGTGTCATGCTGACTGATTCAAGGACAGACGGAGACAGTTGTGGTCTCTGCATTACAGCTGCAAACTCTCACTTGCTCAGTTCCGAAGGCATCTTGACCTTTTCTACATCAGATGTTTCTTTTCCCCTGCAGTGCATTTGAGAGCACAAGTCAGATGACAAGCCAGGGAGAGCAGCCCACGATGCAGCTCTAATTATGGTATTAATGAAGGCCTTACTGAGGTGAGTCACAGTACTCTGAAGTGAAAAGACAAAGTGAACACATTCTGAACTAGAATGGGCACTCGGTAGAGCGCATACCTTCGCATATCACAAGATTGAATTATGAACAATTTGGCAGTAGTTTCACACAAATCAGATGCCAATTAACCGAGATATCGCAAATTTACGTTTTTCACCTTTTCGTGACCTTGACCTTGACCTTTGACCCAATCACTCACAAAAACTAATCGATTGTTCCTCCTTGGGTCATGACCAATTATACCACCAAGTTTCATAAGAATCGGCTCAGTTTTCTGATTTAGACGAATAACTGACATATTCACAAACGCCGGCGAAAACATTACCTTCTGCATTTTCAATGCGAAGGTAATAAAAGTAATCCCACTTCTAGGGATGCTTATATAGATTTTTCTTTTCTCTGACTTTCTTTCTTTCTTTCTTTCTTATACTTAAATTTTATTGTGTTTAGTTTTATCGGGCTGCTTCTGTTGTCACCAAATTTCCCCTTGGGGATTAATAAAGTATACTTCATTCATTCATTAATTTCATAGCCGACCCTCCATAACCCATTATTAACCGTTAACCAGCGAGATTAGCTCTGTGGTTGAATGGCCCAACAAGCCGCTCTGGCGCGACAATGACCACAAAGGTAAATCCATCATTTATGTGTATGTATATATATGCGCAGAACAGGCAGTCCTCAGTTCCCCTCTGGGAGAGTGAGTGGCCACGACGTTGCGGGCATTTTCCTGGACACATGTCGCCACTTTCCGAGCCAGTCTCCACAGTTCAATTAGTTGAACTGCCAGGTCGTCAGCTGTGTGGCGAGCTGGCACTCCGAAATGGGTTTCCACCAGCGTATTGCAAAGCTGACGTCACCTGAGCAAGTGTCCGGTCGAGAGGGCGTGTGTGATGAGGAGCATGAAGTCAGTCGTAACGTTACAGCTGTGAACCTACGGCGGCTTCCTCGTTTCGCTCGCCGCCTCATGATTCATGTAACGGGTGTTTGCCCCGAAGTTAGCGGCATCTTCGGCATGTCAGCCTCACCCAAAGTGGGCTGACCTTTAAGTTGGACCAGCTGTTCTCCTTTAAGTGTCAGGCTGCTTTTGCTCATATTGTTTACATTCTTTTCACCGTTGAATTGACAGCACCGATCGGTCCAAATTGTTATAATCAGTTAATAGTTAAATGCTTTATTAAGCTAATCATCCCTAGCTACTTGTAATGACTTTCTTAATGAACGCGTGTACGCTAATTAATGGATCGCTGCGGTTAGCTGACGCAGTCATGAACGCTGCCTCGCTGTTGTTGTTGTAGGTATTCAAAAAGCAACTCAACAGATAGAAATAGATGTATGGAAATACTTATACATGAATATGTCACTGGAGTAGAGGGATAGATTAATTATCCTGGTAGTTCTTAGTGAGCACTGCCTCCACTAAGACGGCATTAATGCCAGAGCTCATTGTTTTATCAATATTGAGTTGATATTATCTTCTAAATTTCAATTTAAAACACAGACACTGGACTCTTTTAAGACTGGCCTAAACACCTTTTTATTCAGAAAGGCATTCATCACTTTTAGTTGACTTTCATGACTTGTTTCAAATATTCTTTTTTATTATAGTTTGAACTACTGGCTCTGTGGCACTCTGATATTCTTGGATAAATAGTGTCTTACAAATGGAATGCATAATTATTATTATTATTATTATTATTATTATTATTATTATTATTATTATTAATCTGGTTGCAACTGCACAGGCATAGTGATACTGACTTGCCTCATCAACAATCTGTGATTACATCTTGAGAAAGTCTTTCCAATAAAAATAGAAATAAGAAAATAACTTCCTTCAAGAGGGAGAAAGAAAGAAAAAAGAATAATTCTAATATATATTTTTAGAGCGAAGGAAGATGTTTGTACTTTCTGGAGATGGAATTGTCCACATTACAGCTTGGCATTTGCAGATCATATTTCACCTCTGTGTCAATGGCCATTTAATTCCTAACCTCGAGACTTGTCTCAATCTGGCTTGTGAGCCAATGGATTGGAGGCCTTAACCCTCACGTCGTACAGGACAATCTCTTCTGGTCACTCAGTGCAAACATTTCCAATTACAGCTGACAGAAACTTCCGGAATCAAACTGATGGCCCTGTCGTTTATCCCCAGCATTGAGGTATCCCTCATACAAACAATACATGCAGACATGCTCCGAGTTTGTGTCACACCACCACCCGTCTTCTCTTTGGTGTTGTCCCAATCACCATTCACTACATGCTGTCTGTTTGAGAGGGATATATCCGCAGATGAGCCACATAATTGATGTGCAAATATTAAAAAGAGATAGACAGGGTGTAGTGTGACAGGATTGGGGGGCGGTTAGAGGGATTAAGAAAGACCTGCAGAGGTTGTTAATCAGTTTGTGTCAGTGGGAGATATGGGGGTTGGGGAGCAGGTAATATGTGCATGTGACGGATCGTGTTTTTGATGTCCATGAGTTAGAACAGCGGCTGTAAAAAGAGCGAGGGTGTGTTCTCAGGCTGTGCTGCAACATTACGGTGTAGCATGTACCCGAAGATGTCTCCTTTTCTGACTGCAGAACGCTTTACTTGCCTCTCACTGAAAAATAATCATGAGATAAGCCAATACTCTTTCATCTATCTATCCATCCACTAAGTCATCCAATCTGATGGTGGTTTAAGGCTTCTTAGTGTCCTCATCCTCTATTTTCTTTCATGTTCCACGAATCGTTGGATGACATTGCGCCAGTTTGTAAATCCACCGCCCTGAACAAAAGGGCTGTCAGGTCTGGCACTGTCTCCACTTGTTCTTCTTCTCCACTGCTGTGACACATGAAAAGCATACAACAGAATCACTGTGGTTCACATCATGTAGGCACAGCAGATTTTCCTGGTTTGAATGGGAGGCTCAAATGTTCTGTTCAAAAAATGGCTCGACAGGAAACTTAAAATCCACGGGCTGGAAAGGGCAGTTGAATTCATCCAGACCCGACCTCTGCTGTGGTTGTAGCAGATGTCCATCCTGCAGCTGCTGCTTGTGTTCTGCCGCCCGTGTCACAGCCGATGGGCGTTCGTTGGTTGCTGCCCGGCTGTACTCCTGTGGTACACACAACTTTGTCGAGGCCCATGTCCATGGGGTAGTTGTTGAGGACATGTCTTCGCTTGTTAGAAGGACAAGTGTCTTGACGTGTTTGATTCTTAGGCATAGTTTGTGTTGACTTTCTTGCTTTCTTTATTTCATCTTTTGCCGCTGAACCGATAACATTGAACTGCTCAATATATACAAAATACATTTTAGAAAGGGAAAATATGTACGAATGGCTGGAGACGAGGACCAGATGTGTGTTGTGCAACGGATGTAAAATCTAAAAAAAATTAAAATATAGCATAATTAAATAGAGTACCCACCAGAAGCCTCACTTCCTGTGGCTTTGCCCATGTTCACTCTATTAGTTCCTTCGTCTATCTATCTGCAGCTGTTATTAATAAACCAGAATTCATTCATTTATTCCTTCCATCCTTCTTAGTCAATCCTATCTTTCTCTGCACCTACTTTTCATCCTACACTCTTTCCATTCAGGAGAGATTCAATACAAGAGCTTCTGGATCACAGATCTTATGGATATGGGATGCAGCCTTTAATCATACTGATGTTGAAGAGATTATCTACAGAAAGCAGTGTCTATCTATCTCTGTATTATCTAACACTACCCACTTAGCATGCTGATAGCGCACAAAAGGATTTGATTAATATCAGAACTGACATCCATACACTAAGAAGCCTGATGTTGGATTATTGTATGGATGCAGTATGTATGCAAATGTATATTTGTATGCAAAAGTATATTTGCATACATACTGCAGGTCATCCTGGAGAATGGGGCCAGACAAGGAAGATTGATTGGAAAAATGAACCTTAATGTGAGATGGTATAAGTTTGGTATGTGGTGTTCTCCAACCTTTGATTTCACTTTTGAAATGTCATTTATTTTCTTATTTTCTCTATTATAGGGATAATTGTGACGTATCATAATTATTTGATTAAATTGGGAGCACGGATAATGATTCCATAAAGCTCTTACTAGTAATGCAGCTCCATTTACTTTTGTTGTCTGACATTTTTTCCACGAGTACATGAGGGAAACAGTCCTCAAATTTCATAAAAGAGTAGGTGTATGAAAGATTCCATCAAAATCCAAGTATTTAAAAAATACAAGAAAATGAGATAAAAACAGATTAAAGCATATAATGTTCTTCTGTCTTTATTATATCGCTTCTGATGCAATATTCACACTGCAATCAGCCAGAAAAAAAACATATATACCAAGCATAAGAAAGAGAGAATGTTTCCATAATAAACCTTATATTATTAATAAGGCATCATCATTATGGCTGCTTAACAATGCAACATCCATAAAAGAGCCTGAGTCATTACTGTCTGATTGCTGATGAAAGGGACATAATACATGTATTCACCCTACAGTCCAGCTCACACCATCACAGAAATGCTCCTACAGCCTCAGGCAGCTCGTATGTAACTGTACGTCCACCCTGTAAGAAAAGAAATAATCATTACTTAGTTTTATTCACAACAGTGAGAAACTATAACCCTTATCTGAACCAGAGCGGATGTGGTGCAAACGTCCATAGATACATGAGATGAAGACACGGGGAGGTGAGCTGGAGAAAGAGGTTCAACATCTCGTTGATAGTATTGTGAAGGAAAGCCGCTTTACATGAGGCCTGAAGCCCTAAACTGGGAATGTCATTGAAAGACCAGTGCTCGCCTTGTATGAGGCATGATGGTGTAAAGGAAGAGAACATATGAAAGGAGAAAGACGGAAAGTGGTGCCTTAATCACTCACTGGTTCCTCTCTCTGATTTCCCCTCTCTCTTTCTCTCTCTGTGCGCCTTCAGAGACGCTTTAGTCACTATAATCCGCTGAGCGTTGCTTTAATCACATCTTCGTGGGTCTCCACTTTTTAATTAAGGACCGTGTTTCAGCTCATTTCACTGCGCATATTTAGCGAGCCGGTGGGACGCCGAGGCATTCATCAGACAGACAGTCTGACAGAACGGCATCAGGCCGCTCCTGAGCACGGGTTTTAAAGACACTGATTGGGTTTTGAACCAAGGGCAGATGAAGGCGCTCACAAACGATTATAAACACAAAAAGATAATTGCATAAACTCTTATTTGAAAAATGTTTCCGCGCTGTGTGTATCGTTTTCTCACCCATTCTCACACGCTCAATGCATTGATTGCGGGACGAAAGGGCACCTCTGACTCTTGGCTCTTTTTAACAAGACAATTAAACATTCTTTTCAAATAACATTCTCTCCGGATAGCAGAATTACTTTAATTGCTTTATTTTGATCCTGATTTTAAATTGTTTAAATAAAAATGTTATTACTTTAACTGACTGCCTGCCTCTCTGTGCAGCTTGCATAACTAAATTTCAAATTAAAAAAGTATTTTCAAAATGCACACAGAACAGTGACATCAAATCCTGTACAAGCAAAGGGCAGATTGACACACACACACACACACACACACACACACACGTACACACATACACACACACACACACACAAGCACACACAGAAGCACACACAGAAGCACACGGACGTGCCTCTGCAAGCATATGCATCTGCACAAACACCATCTCAGGATGATTTCCTGTTCCTAACTCACAATTCCATATTGCTGCTTTCCCCCCCTATATTCACACTTCCCTTTTTGTCTCTTCATCTCTCTTTGTCTCTCTCTCCCTCCCTCTCTCTCTCTCTCTCACATACACACACACACGCACACACACACTCACTGCTCCATCAGTGATCATCACACAGTCTTCCATTAACTTCGCAGCAAGCGGTTTTCCATCTCCCTCAGATTGCTCTTGTTTGTCATCCTAAGCTCTGCCTTCCATCATGTTTGCCCACGCCTTTACAGCACATTGCCCGTTTAATTGGATTGAGAACCCCGTTTTGAATATGTAAGAGCAGGAGCTGCATAATAATCAGAAATATTCAAATGAAGGACAGTGCTGTTAATTGACATTGCTGGATGCGTTGGAAAGGACAGAGAGAGGTTTAACGATGTTGGCTTTGTTGCAGGTCTGTTACGGAGCAAAATAATATGAAAATATGATTAATCTGAATTTCTCTTCAATATAATCTGCCACATAACTTGTGTCGTCATATCTCTTATAACTGTAAAATCAAATTAAAAGTATTATGATATGGCAGAATTTAAATATCCTGTTATGCATAGTTTTAGACGATTCAGACCCATTTTTTCGGTACCTTCCGCTCCAGTCAGGAACATAGCATCCAGCGAGCAACATGCGTTATTAACACATCGTTAACCTTTTCAAATGCAACATCAGATGAGATCAAAGATTATTGATCTGTGTGAGCAAATGTGCTCATTGCTGCAGTTACTGAGATTGAACACGAGAGGACGGAGAACAGATGTGGAACACTGTGATGAAAATGGATGTAATTATGTATTTATAATTATTTTCCTGCTTTAACATTTCTATTTTTGTGTTTCCTTATGGCCCTTCTTAACCAGATGCAAGGTTCATTTTTACTTTATTTTTATTTGTTATTATTATTATGCATTCTTACTTTTGAAGGTTGTATTTCTGTAAAAAATATAAATAAATATAAATGATCAAGTATAAAAAAAAATGACGTTCAATATATTATATAAAGCAGTAGGCTTCACTGTGTTAATGCTGATTAAAAATATATGGGAAGTGTGTAAGAAAACAACTGAAAACATAAATAGGAATTACTGAACTTTAAAAAAATGATTTTTCCTCCACACAACAAATTTGCTCAAATCTACTCGTGCATTAAAGAAAAAAGTATTGATCAGAATACAACTGTACACTAGTCCTTCCCACTTTGCCCGTGCAGTCTGGGCTCAGATTGTTCTGTTGATTATTGACTGTCTTGATATGCATGGGCCCTACATCAGTGACATGCTGGAGTTGGGGGGCTTAAGGTCAGGCCCGTGGAGTCAGAGGTCACGCCGCGGAGAGATGAGACAGCGCTTTGCTGAATAATGAAAGAGAACTGTCGCCGTATTCACTAGAGGTGAACTAAACAGTTCCCACTAAATGCCCAAAGGGTAATGGACTGTAGCGAGCAAAACAGTCCCATTATGTGGTGAGGAAGTAGATCGGATGGATGGATGGATACATATGTGCATTAAAGTCATACAGATTCTTTTTTTTTCAACAGAAAAAAATGGATGCAATCTTGTTCCACACCCTTGTGATGTTGCAGTAAATAGGCTGACAGTATAGTTGCCTCAACCCGAGCCAGTCAGGATCACAAGGAACTGATGATGCCTGCGAAGTGGGGAGGATCTGCAATGCTTGGATCCTTCCTGTGTGTTTGGAGATCAATCACCGGTTAATGGTGATTAGTTGTAACCAGACAACAAGCGTAGACCTTGAGGGAGAGGTGCATGTCAGTACGAAGACCTGCTGTAATTACAGCATATCCAATGCGCCTTGTGGTGTATTGCATTATCCACCAAGAGGTCATCCTGCAATAGGAGAACCCTGGAATGTATTGATGGCGATGGGAGACGGTTACAGTGAGGAAACCAGAGACGTGGATAAAGGGTAAACTGCAGGGAGAAGCAGAGATGGCGAGGGCTCAAACGAAGAGACTATGCAGACAGCATAAAGCAGTGACTTATAACAAAGTGACAGAGTTCAAAGCAAGGCCAAGACCTCTTGTCTCCTCATTGCTTTTGTCATGGGCGTGCGCACACACACACACACACACACACAGACACACGCGCATACACATAATGGCTGACAGAGAAAAGGGTGATTCCATTTCTCTGAGCTGACATAAAGATCAGCGTTCCGTGGCTCAGGGGACCTACTGAGCGCGCTCACTGTCGGCTCCGACACTTCCCAGCATCGCTGCCTCGGGGACAAGAAGACCCACACACACACGCACACACACACACGCACACACACACACACACACGCACACACACACACACACATAAGTCCATGTATTTTTTCTGTATGTATGTGGAATACAATCTTTCCTTGCGTGTGTACCTTTGTGTGTGTGTGTGAGCGTGCACACCGTGTGTGCTCGGGTGCATGTGTGTGTGTGTGTGTGTGTGTGTGTGTGTGTGTGTGTGTGTGTGTGTGTGTGTGTGTGTGTGTGTGTGTGTGTGTGTGTGTGTGTGTGTGTGTGTGTGTGTGTGTGGGTGTGTATGACACTGCCCTTCTGCCTCATCGGCAAATGCCAGCAAGGACCGATGTGTCAGTGTAATGTGCAAATGCCAGTCATGATAAAGGAGAAGGGCAATTGCCCCTACAGGGCTTTGGAGTTAGACAGCTCATGGCTTTTTTTAAAAGTACTCTTCAGTCTGTAAAAACAAAAATAAACAAATAAGAAGTTAACCCTTATAGGACTATATTGAGACCTATTTCAGAGTGAAACTGGCACTACTGTGAGGTAAGCAGCAAGAGGGTAATTGCAGCGCTGTGTTCACTGAGTGCCTTTGGACATAACTCTTCAGTAGGTAAGCTTGATGAGAAACTACTCGAGCACTACTAAACCGACTAGACGTGTGCTACTGCTGTACTGGAAGAATGGGAGACAACATGTATATTAAGGTTTTATAGCTCAAAACGCATTTCATCCACTCCAATCTGTTTCCAATTTAAATCCAGCTTTGTGAGAGTTTCTCTTTCATTTGCAGATATTTCAGATCAAATTTCCCGAGCGTTGAAATGTGACTCAACCTTTGATTTTATCTTTCCACATGGACATGCACTGCAAAGCTATTTCCAAAGGGACTTCTTTTGTTGGGATTGACGCAATAAAAAAATCTCAACATCTCCAGTCCAAGGTCACTGCTTTTAGCCATGAAAGATGTTTATGCTTATAGTCTCAGCAATATCTATTATGAGCTGCTAAGACTGTTCCATTATGCGCATATGTTGTCCACCGGTACTTTACTGTGCTTCGAAACGTACAGAAAACCTTGTGAATGTACTTCTCTAATGGTCATAAATAAAGCTTATTTTAAAAGTTTAAAAGTTTTTAAAGTACTTTGTTTACCTGAAAAGCACTGTTTGTATAGTATATTCATGAACATATGCGTCACCCCTCTGCTTTTCACAGAAAAATATTGCGTTCTGTTTTAAATGTCTCAGGTCAAATGAACACACAAGGTGCTTTCAGGCTTGTTATGATGATATTTAGTTTATCAATGCTTCCTTCTCAGAACAATAACGTATGCAAAGCTTTCGGAAGAATTTAAATGAGGTCTGACATTTCTTTAGAAGCACAGTTGGTATACAGTAAGTACATGAACATCTTTAAGACTTGCTGCACAATGCTGCATACTGTATACATGTGGTATATTAGGTTCCCATCACATTTGCATCCACCTGCATTGATGTAAATACGTCCACATGCCTATATACTGTATGTATGTGTGTGTGTGTGTGTGTGTGTGTGTGTGTGTGTGTGTGTGTGTGTGTGTGTGTGTGTGTCCGAATATGTGAATACGCATATCAAACGAGATTCGGGTCACCAGTGTAATGAGCTTTGTTGTCCCCACATGGTCACTGGATATCGGTAAAAGGCTGAGCAGACACACACACACACACACACACACACACACACACACACAGGTCCCCCTGGAGCAGCGTACATATAGGCGACATGTTGGCACTGATGAGGGCAGACAGCTCCCCCCCTACACATAGACAGGCCCAGACAGGATGGCATGGTGCCAGCAGCAGCTATGAGGTTGACTGTGTGTAGGTGCGTGCGTTTTTGTGTGTTTGTGTGTGTGTGTGTGTGTGTGTGTGTGTGTGTGTGTGTGTGTGTGTGTGTGTGTGTGTCTGTCTGCGTTTGTTTCCGCTCCACCCGCCTTCAGTGACCTGCCGGGAGTTATACTCCATGTTGTAAACAAACAAGCAAAAGCAAATTAGAGATGGGAGAAACGCAAACGTGAGACTTAAATGTCCTTTTCAGGTTTCAGTCTGTTAATCCATCAACTGTCCTCCCACATCGTGTCTCTCCTCTTTGAAATGAACAAGTGCAAAACCACAAAGGATAAATGAGAGAAAGTGAAGGTTGTTAAGTCACCCTTTCTCCCTTTCTCAGAGGTGTGCTTTAAGGTTGAGAAAAGGTCTCTTGAGTGTGTGTGTGTGTGTGTGTGTGTGTGTGTGTGTGTGTGTGTGTGTGTGTGTGTGTGTGTGTGTGTGTCTGTGTGTGTAGCCTTCCAGATCCCACACCTCCTCAGGTGTAAATGAGACGCGGGCAGTAGGAAGAGGTCTCCTCCGAGCTAAGACAGAGAGCGAAAGAGCAAACGAGGGAGAAGACTGACATTCTGTCTCTTTAGAGCTCTCTCCTCTCAGCGACACACATACCTCCTCCGTACTGTACGTGAACCACACGAACCCCGCCCCCCTGTAGTTCACGGCTCTAGCTAGTTATGCTAATGTTCCTCCTCACTAAAACTGTCAAGGCGTAGAACAGGATTAGCATAAATTGCACACACACACACACACACGCACACTCATTGGGTCTATTTAAAATAATCACTTTTCAGATGGTGTCAGGCATCAAAAGAGAGGAACATATAAGATGTTTGTGTGAAAGCAACGTCGGAAGTAATGACATAATGAGGCGAACTTCATCCGCACAACAGCAAGTCATTTTCAATCTTCTTGAAATAGGGGGTCTGAGGCCAGGAGAGCCTGGATTAGAACAAAAACATTCAAACTCCCCAAAGAATGTAGACGTTACACTTGAAGCTCAGACGTGAAAAGTTGATCACAAAATCAAAAGCAGGCAGCTGACAGAAGAATGATCTCAGAGAGCTTTACGTCGGGGGCGCCGGAGATTTCCTTTTTGTTTCTAATTTGTACTTCAACAACTCAACATACATGTGAGCACACACACACACACACACACACACACACACACACATACACACAGACATATGCATTACTCATCCCACAACTGTTGCAGGTAGTTTTGTGTCCAGATATTTAGCTTAAGGGGTTTCAATGTGAGGTTTCTCAAGCCTGATGACGTCAAACAAAGCTCAATAAAGAAAGAAGCAGAAACCAATGTGTGTATTTCAGCCTCAGATTTCATGAAGTCCAAAATTCAACAAAGAAAAAGTTCAATAATTCACAGCAAGCATCAATCCGTAATGCTTGATTATTCTGATTAATTATTGGAGATCAGCATTTCAACCAGACAACATTTACCTCACACAAACTGTGCACCTGTTTAACGGGCCGGACCACCGGGCGCCGCCAAGCCGCTCCGGGTCTTTGTTGGTCCTGGTATCAGAACCATTGTGTTTAATGTCCTAAGTCCAGGTCCTTGTTGGTCCTTGTATCATTGTTTGATTTCCTAAATTCATATCAAAAACACATATTTTAATTTATAATGCTTTTTTTACTTTACAACTAATATTAATGTTATTATAAAAGTATTATAAAACTCTAAACTAATCTTCTCTTCCCTCTTCTCTTTCGTTATGTCTTACAGATAATTAAACTGAGCATACAAATGATCTCTCTCGCGCTCCCACGTACACACTGCAACTGAGATTTTTAAAAACAACTCCTTCTGAGAATATAATATTGACAATCTAAATACGCAGCACTCTAAATCTCATTAAAACCTCAACACAAAAGTGTGCGGTGGGAAATGATGCATCTCGCATTGTGTTAAAAAGCTAAAAAGAAATGTTGTTACAGCTTTGCCTCCATGCCTAAATCACAAGTCCATTAATTATATCCTTCCTCAGACGCAGACTGTGCACACATGCACAAAGTCACACGCACACACAAAGTGGCCACGGCCATCAGCTACAGCACCCCATCGTGGGTTTCATCAGATGTTTCACTTATTTTTTTTTTCTCTCCTCGTTTTCCCTTTCCCAGCATCTATGGGAAACGACAGATGGATGGAGAGGAGGGGAGAGAAGGAGAGGAGGGGAGAGAAGGAGAGGGAGGGAGGGAGGGAGCCAACGACGTTGTCGTCGTTCTCCACTCTCCGTCTTAAATCTAAACTAAATCTAAATTCTGTGCTGCCATATGCTGATCTGCAGAAGAATGTGCCATATGCTCAGAAATTCATCAGGCAATACCCGAGGCAAACACTGGATGAGGCTAAATATAAAGTACGTTCAAGGAGCACTGCCAGAGACCTTTGTGCCGGAGCTCTGCTGGTGAGCACAGCTGCGAGGCTGCGAAGTAGTTTTCATAAAGTGCTGCAGCGGGCAGACTAGGATTAATGGGGGAGATTACATTTTGAATATGGCCTTGTGCTTTACTGTCAAGGTGAATTATGGGAAGTATTAGAAAGAGCAGGGCCTTCGATGTGCCAATAAATGGGGTAAATAAATGTACTAAGTGATGCTTTTAAGTGGCTCCAATGCATGATGTATAGGAACACCTTCTGGTTTCTATACCTTCATTCTCTAAAATGCTGCTTTTTGTTTGTAATTATAATTCTCTCACTCTTTCACACAGGCTTTATCCGCGTGTGGGGTTTATGATACGTCCAGCTCTAAACCCTGCAGGTGTGATGCAGCGACGTGTAATCAAATTAACATTTTTTATTATTATGCTGTATTAATTAACAGTGTCACAATTCTCTTTACCCACAATTTGATTTGTCTTTTTTCCGATCCTGATTTTCTTTTTTCTTCATCCTGATCATTTATATCTCTCAAATTCTTCTTCAGAATGAGAGTCAACCCACAATGTTTTTTCACACTTCATATCCCTTCCCGGACATATTTTTTTTCTTTGGGTTATCTTGTCCATATGACTGTATCTCTCCCCGTCTTTTCGCCCCTCTTTTCATCAAAGTGAATTAACAAGTAGACGTTATGATTAACTGTACTATGCAGCCACACTGATACGGAATACATAAACATATATATTTTTTCCAATTAGCTAGGAGTTTGCTGTGGTTAATTACATTTATCTTGGTTCAAAAGATAGATATAACAAGACTTCTAAGTCGAGATGTATATTCCACTTATCTGTCCAACGGTGATTTATGAAGCCTTAAGATGAAACAGAAGAACTCTTTTTTATGCTAATAAGTAGTTTTTATTCCGATTTTAAATGCATGCATCTTGTTAACAAGTGCAAGAGTGCCACCGCTTGTGAATCCTAACAGGTGAATGAATGTGTTCGAAGGCTACAGCTTTACATGGTTATCATTGTCGTGAATGAAAAGAAACTGTAGGTTTTTTAAGCATACTAGTGTTGATCCAGTTCAAAGGTTTTGTCGCATGCCAATTCCTTCCTCTCTGCTCTCCTCTTTCTGGTCTCTCGCTACCGTAGAGTATCAAATCAATCAGAAAACTCATGAAAGTAACCTCAGAGTTGAAAAGATGTATACCTTGAGTTAGGGACGCCCTGTGAGGCCTGTCCATGACAGCCAGAGTCTCCAGCTGTGAGCTTTGATGAAATATAGTTCAAGTGATGGAGGCTATAACATCCATACCTTCTTCTCATCTCTATCTCTCTTCTCTTTCGCCTTCTTTTCATTCATAAGTAATGGTACGCGATGAGACTCATCAATAACCTAAAGCACTCCTCTGTGAAAAACTATCATGCATCATCATGAATGTTATCATTGCCCCCAATATATAGCACTGTACGGTATCATATCTCAGTGATATCTGTGTGCAGGCAAGCGTGTGTGTGCCTCTGTGTAAAAGAGAGAGAGACAATGAGGCATGGTTGAAGTGTTCCTCATGTATATTTTACCCTAAATAAATACGCTCTCAAGGGTAAATAAGGTGAATGTGTAGATTTCTTTTTTTAATGTAAGTGGGAAATCTGACTAACCGTGGCCCGCAGGGCTTTCTCGCCCTCTTGACCACATATTTATTATAACATTGTTTCAATGTGATAGTTTGCTCCTAAGCATCGTTGGATTCGATAGATTAGATTATAAGACATGGACCAACAACCTTGGAGTGGGTGGGTCAGGGTGGATGGACCAATCAACACAGGGCTTGGACACAGACTGTTATTCAATTCAGTTTCTTTGTATAGCCCAATTTCACAAATTTCAAATTTGTCTCGGAGTGCTTTACAATCTGTACACATAGACATCCCTGTCCCAAAACCTCACGTCGGATCAGGGAAAACTCCCAAATAACCCTTCAGGGGGAAAAAAGGGAAGAAACCTTCAGGAGAGAACAGAGGAGGATCCCTCTCCAGGATGGACAGATGCAATAGAAAAAATGTGTACAGAAGGACAGATTTAGAGTTAAAATGCATTCAATGAATATGACAGAGTTTATGAATAGTTCATTGTAGGCATATTCCACGATGGAAAGTCTCTTGTTTTCGACCAACAATCCACCTTATTTTCTCTCTACCGCATGAACCACATTTCCCTACATTAAATTATCACATACTTTGAATGCCTTAATTTAATCGACCTTTAATCATAGCACTGTCAGATTATCCCTTCCCGCTGATCCATCATGTGAGATTAGATAAGAAAACGCGTGTGTCAAATGTGTCAGTTTGGAAGGCGATGAGAAACAATCTGTTTTATTGTTTAGTTTGAAGGATTTATTATCAATAAGGCAATCGTACACGATAGAAATGAGTTTAAGTAGCCTATTCTTCAGGCCTTAAACATTGTGAGAGCACAGATAACACGTGTTAGTTGCTTTTACAACAGGGTTTTAAAAAATACTGACAAATAACCGATTTGGACTTTTAGATATGAAAGGATTTGGTAAAAAGTTGACTCACCCCAGTGGATGTTTTTACAGGATATTAACCTTTAGATGGGACACCATTTGTTTTCACCGCTCCTTCGTGTAATCGTTCTTCATTGCTGTGCACTAAACTCTCTGAAACACTGATTTGTGTTGATGTGTCCTTGAGCAAGACACTGGCCGCTCTGCCTCTGAGCTGGCACCATTAACTTAATTACAGTTTCATCATCCTATTAAAACACATACATGTATGCACATCTCAGAAACCTATCTCTAATTACAAGGCCACTTAACGTGTCCAGTGAGCACTCTAAATTCTTTAAAAGGAAAAAAAAAAACTTAAAAATAATACCATTTCCCTTTCATCAACCGCTGCCTTTTGTGAACATTAGAGAATAGAAGTTCACAGGGTTCACATTAGCCGTGTTGGTGGTCGGGGGTTAGAATCAGAGAGAGTACTTTTGAACATATTAATTAATAATCCATGGCTGGGTTATTAGTGTGTGAGGGATTTCTGGCCCCTATTACTCTAGATGAGTAGAACCAGAGGGCATCACGGGTAAGGATGAAGTAAGATGACACACTGCTGCTTAAAACTGAACACATTAAAACAAAATGACTACATTTCTTTCATTCGGTAAGTCTATCGTCAAACTTTTTCCTGTGAGCTTGTAGACGTACAGCTAAAACTATTCACAGAGTTTGCTGGAAGTTCACGTTCTTTTATTCTGCTTCAACCAAAGAAGTGTCTTTTATGTCTGGTTGAAGATAACACTCTGAGATAAAACATGGGATCCTGAATTTGCTATCCAATCAATCAATTTTCTATGACTATCTTGCATTTTAATTAATATTAAATGTTATTCATTAAACTTACTATCAGATTTGAAAGCCTTTTTTCCCCTCCGGGATCTAAAAACACCTCAACCTTACAAGATGAACACAAATCTTGTACAAAATTGTCAAATGCATCCCATTACCCCCGCATCACATGGAAAAACACCTTGAAGCCACCACGCCACTATAGCCAATTTAATTTCCATACGCTTATGCTAATTACCCTGAAATAATCAAGCTAATTTAGAAAGATGCAAATGTGTTTGAGGTTGGGTTCATTAGTAAAGCGGGCAAATGCATGTGTGAAAGTGCATGTGTGCAAGTGTGTTTGTGTTTGTGATGTGTGTTTGTGTGTGTCTGTGTGTGAGAGAGAGAGAGAGCGAGAGGTGGGTTTCATTAGTGAGGGGCCCTGATGTGTGTGGAGAGGGAAGTCGTGCAGTAATAGAGAGTAGAATAGTGAATACGGGGTCGTTCACATGTTGTGTCTGAAAGCGCGTGGAAAACGCCAGACCGCGCGCCGCTTTCATCCTTTTACCCAAAGTGCTCGGAGAGGTTGCGCTCCTGTCACGCTTGCTGTTACTAAGCAACCCAAACGCGTCCACTGCGATAACAATGATGATGAAGTTGCGGTAACTTAGCGGTCAGGCCTCACTGACTAAAATAAACTAAATCAAAACAAAGATAAATGAATTTCCTGCGCCATAAATCCCCCACAGTAGCTTTACTTCTGGCTGTGCCTGTGTCAGTTGGTTTGACCTTTCAACCCGGTGTTGTAAAGTGCTTCAACGGGAAGGGTGAAGGGAGTAAAACTTTACGAAGTAACATCGTAAAGCTCTTGGAAGCCATTAATCCTTGAATCACTTGAGATGCACTAAAATGATAAAATCCTCCATATATTTACCATATATTGTTAACTGTGGAAGAAAGGGAAACATATTTCCCGGCTGTGATTGGATGTCCCTCGTCACATGACAATCTAAGAGTTTAACCATTTTAATCTAGGGGTCACATCCGCTGCGCCCTCAAATATATGCGCTTGGTAACTCTTGTGTGGGCGGCGGTGTTGTCTCACTTTTGACTCCCCTCCGGCAGGTCCAGTCTCTGTATTAAGTCAAAAATACAGAATTAACTCACATATTCTTCATCAGCATTTCTTTCTGATTACATCCTTTTTTTATGGACTCA
Source organism: Liparis tanakae (assembly GCA_036178185.1). Classification (NCBI taxonomy): domain Eukaryota; kingdom Metazoa; phylum Chordata; class Actinopteri; order Perciformes; family Liparidae; genus Liparis; species Liparis tanakae. Next base: position 12,911,949 of record CM070092.1, read on the forward strand.
ATTTGAACTTATATAGGGTTTATATAACACAAGGTTATAGACATAACTTATGTAACGATATTAATTATACATCTTAAGACGCTGGATACTCACATAATGCACAAACAGCTCTGCTACAATCATCCAGACTGCAGCAGAGCCGCTGTGTGTTCAAACACATGCATGCGCAGACACACGCATAGTGCACATTTCTACTCACACACACAGGCGCGCTCTGCCTGGTCCCTCAAGGCCAGGCTTCGGTGCCGCTGAAGGTTGTAGCAATTAAAAACATCATCCTCCAGTTGTGACGAACATGATGAATTTGTACTAGCAGAGCAGTAAGGCATAACTCCTACAACGCACAATATGTCACTTTTTCTCCTCTCTCCTCCAATGCTTTGCTGTGACATGATATATTGTCACCGAAATTACAAGACCAACTTATTTTTATCTCGTCAAGATTGTTTTTTTACCTTCATGTTGACAGATAACAAAAAAAGCATGGGCATGTGAGTACACCAACTGGCCTGCAGTTATTAAATGGTTAGATCATAGAAGTGCTGTGTTTATATGATCTGCTGGGCGGCTCAAAGGCTGCAACAAAGACGGGAGTCCAGACGAGCCTCGGGGTGTTAAACCAGCGTATATATTTACAAAGTAATAAGAAAGAACAGAAGAAACTACAACAAACGTGATGTTTAGATTCATCCAGACATGTCGTCTTTAGGTGGAGCAGCAGCAGAGGCTTCTGGTGGCCGTGCCAGGGACGAGTCCATGTGCACACAGATTGAAAAGGACAGTACAGTTTGAATACGCAAGGAGCTCTTGACTCGTCTTATTATGTAAGTAACTGGTGATTAAGCAACCACTTGTCAGCTCAATATACTACTTCACCACTCAGAGTGTACATGGGCTGAAAATGGTCAATTCCTTGAGACACGCATACATAAATCATATTTTAGTGTAAAATCCATTCTTCAAGAGGTGCTTAAGTTGAGACCTCCAAACTAAATGCACCATATAATATAAACTTTTTGAAATCATACAGGTAATTGTCATAATGTGTTTGGGAAACGGCCGAACAATTCCCTGCGTGGTCTCCGGGTTGGCGGCGCTCTTGAAGTCGTCACATGCTGCGCTGGTCTTGGCTGCCTGGACATGACTGACGTCCATGAAGGAGGTGGGAGTGGTTGAAATGCCCGGAGGCATCCCTTCCTCTCTCTTTTATCCCGACGGCCTCCGATACGGCCACTGGTCTGTTTGATGGTAAACAGCAGAACAAGAAGAAGAAGGTGCTTCAGAAGCTACGCTTCGTTACAAGCGCCTCCACCACGGCCGTCTTTACGCTCAGTTCATGTCAACACTTTGTTTGGTTGAGAGAGCACTTCATGATGATCAGAGTGTGTATTCATGTGAACGTGTGCATGCTGCTTTATCCGTACCACCCCACACCATTGCATACCTTTCCCATATGCAGTACATCCCGAGGTACCATGTGGATCTAAACATTGTCTTACGAGAAACCCCACCCTGATATAAACAGATCTCAACAGCATTATAAAACACTTAAACGTTGGTTTTGCTGCTGTAGGATCAATCATCATTTTAGGAGTGATATATGTTGTGAATGTTGGTGATATTAAAGTCACATTTGGGTGTATCATTTCTTCTGACCAGAATAACATAATAAAAACATGCACATGTTAGAAGTGTCATAGCTGCAAACTTCGTGGTGATGCAGACCATCTCGTTCAGTTTGGAATAAAGCTCCAGTCTCAAACTCTTTGCCTAATGCAACCCATCGTTAAACAATCAGGGCTTGTTAGGCCTCTTGTTTGTTAATCAAGCACGTGCTTGTTAACTGGGAGATGAGATAATAGACCTCTAGTGTGTGTATATAATTTTGGGGGCTGTCTATCTGCCTGATTGTTTATTGCTTTTAAATTTCAGGCTCTGCCGCAGAGGCTTCTCTAATTGGTCGGTTTGGAGCAGCACCGATGGAGTTTGAATCAGTCAGGAGTTGGATGTGTTTTCCAATCAATTATTTATAGTTTTGATTTTTTTTGTTTGGTCCGTCTCCTAGCTTTCTGTGAGAGATCACAGTGCGCTGCGGAGCGATGACTACAAAGGCGCGCGCTGCCAGCCGCTCACCGCGAGACGATCTCAGTGTTGAAAGGAACGGCCACTCTCTCTCTTCGGCTCGTTTTTCCCTTAATCTCATGTTTATTCCTCTGGTTTCCATCAACACTAACATTTTAATCTGACAACCTGTATTTCATTGTGCCGGGGCTTTAGACATGAACTCCAGGTTGTGTTGGTGAGTCTTCACTCGATGGGCTGTACACTGGCTATTCAGTTTGGATGTGCACGTGCCTCTTGTGTTTTGGGAAGGTGATTGAGTGTGTACATTTCACAAAAGAAGTATTCTGCGATAGATTATCAACCTCCTCAACACAGACATCAAAGGTTGAGAAAGCCTCCACGTTATGCGCCAGCCTGCATACCCATAAGTCATAAATCCTAAAACAAGGAAGGGTTTATGGGGAATGCTAAGTCCCTTTTAGAGAGAAAACAGTGCTGACAAATCCTCATCAATGAATGCATCAAACATGATCACTCGGCATTTTATTAGTATTATTTAATACGCCATTAAAAACACAGAAAGGCAGAGGCCAATGGAGAGAGGGAAAGCAGACACTTTGAAGTTTTCTTGTTTTTTTTTTATCATTTCATGACGAGCCAAAGGACAAGTACACTGCTCCGTTAAGATGCTTTGAGGCCGATAATGGCTGCATGAGCGTTTTGATGCCGCAGCAGGTAATTCATGGCGTATTGGCCTCGAGCCGGCCACAGAGCCATGCCAGATGATGAATAACATGGATTTAGTCAATGATGTCTGTTCTTGTCAGTAAAGCCTTTTACTCTCTCTCGGGATTTTATTTTTCTAAGAGGCTCTGAGAGGAAAATTGTCATGTTTTCATGTCAAAGGCGTGCTTTTATCTGTTTGTTTTTCAGGGTGCTTAAAGTTGTTTACTGTGCCAGCGGCGCTTTCACTCCGTGTGTGAGGGTGTATGTGTATTTGTGAGAGTGTGTGATAGAAACACCTCACGGTGGATGATGCAAGGAAGAGGTAGAAAGTCGACATCCAAGCCGTAATGTATCTCGGAATCAAGTACAGAAATACTCTGCACCAAGCGCAAGATAAAATTTAGCAGTGGCCAACTTATCTTTGATCACGGAAAGCTGCCATTGATTCTCAGCCAAATGTTGACATGAAATGAGTCAAATGTGCAGATGACCTTTCTGAGTCTCCCAGAGCGGAGCAGGGGCACGGTATAAAAGCTGGCAGACTATGTGGTGGAAATTATTCCTCCTTGACATTTCAGGGACCTCGGCCCATCGCTTTTTAACATTCCAGTCCAGGCACGAAGAGAAAATGTCACCTTTTTTATTTACTTGAGGGAATACACCAATTAAACGTGACTTTAAAGCCAGGCCACGATAGCTCTTTCCCACCACTATTGTGGTTGCTCCTCTAACACAGACTCACACGCACACACACGCACGCACACACTCTCTCTAGGAATGACCCCTTCATCCCATCAGTGACATTTTAAATATTGCTGATGCTTGACCTTGTTGAGTTAACCTTTCTTTCACAGGCAATTTAGAATGATTCTCTGTAGCTTTCTGAACTAACGGCACTGACCTGTGGACCCAAGGTTAGACTTTGGTTTTTCTTAGAGGGAACGCTCCTCCTTCACCTGAAGGCAGTCCTGGTCACGGCTTTCACTGCAAACTCAGCGGGGACGAAAAGTAATGTTTATAACTGTGTAGTTTAGACAAATACAACTTGTGTTGACCGCGTCTCGATTTGAACAGGTTTGATTGCGTTTCTGATATTTGAAAGTTTAGTTCTATAATATAAAACACGTCAGATCCGTGGATCGATCAGCAGCCGATGTGATTGGCTGACCGTTGACAACCTTTTGTCTACGTGGAAGTAATGACAAAAACATCAAGAGTGCGATTTATCACAAGTTCAAGTCCAACATAATTTGCGAAGGAAGAACCTGAAAGAAATGTGGAACAACCAACTTAATGATACACTTATTATATTGTATCTCATTCCCATGCACACGGCTCGGAGTAATTGCAGTGTCTGTCGATACTATGGAGCCGAGCTGCTGTCGTTGCCTGATGTTGAAGTGGTTCCTGCACTGATTATGTTGGACTTAAGCTGTGACAGATTGCAAGCTTCATGTTTTCTTCACTCATGCTGAAGAGCGTTCACGTCGTGTGTGTGTGTGTGTGCGTGTGTGCGTGTGTGCGTGTGTGCGTGTCTGCGTGTGTGTGTGTGTGTTTGGCTGTGACGTTACCATATGTGATACTGTGAGCCCATGGAAAACTAGTATGCAGCATGTGAGGAAATGTGACAGAAAATGCCAAAAATGAGAGTGATCAGCGGGTCAGGGCCGAAGAGAAAAAAACGTCAATCAGCAAATCAATCGTTGCATTGATGAAAAATAAATAATAGTATTAAATAAAAAGTATGGAGCCCTGCTGTTATAGTTCTTAGAAAGAAAATTTAAAAAAATCGCCCAAGAAAATCCGTACGTCTCTTTATGTCAGTGGATACCCGTCTCGTTAATTTGGACGACGTGTCTTTTGAAAGGCGGGTGCTGATGAGACTCCAAAACGCCATCAACACGGCATTTAGTATCTTTGTGTAAACTATTTAAAAACTGGTCTAAAATGTTGTTGTCTTTTCAAAGTAAAGAAAAGATCCTGGATGTTAATAGATGTTCTTCCAGCATCCCGGTGATGCTACGAATCAGAATAAACAGACAGGATTCCCATTCGTAGGATTATACCCCGTCCTCTCTGTTATCAGATGAGCCAGAAAAAAATTCACTTAATGCCACATTAAATGATCAATTAGTATTTGCTCAGTTGCGAGAAATTCAACGATTAACAATAATTAAACATTAGCTTACAGAAGACATAGCACCCATGGTCATTATCTTAGTGACAATGAGGCATTTTGAAGACATCCTACACGCTCACATCCAGTCCACTTGCCTCTGACTGGGTTCAATGAGCAAACCCTGTAGGATGAAGGCTTGATGTAAAAAATTACAACTTTATGCAAGAAACAGCAGATCAAAAATAACTGATGCAACACATTAAGTTGGACAGGAAATGTCTCTGAAGCACAGGGGAACTTCATCTCTAGCCCAACCCCCTCGCTCATAACCCCCCTCGTTCAGTAATTAGTGCTTTTTTCAGTATATCCAGCAATGTTTTCATCAGTTACAGAGAGAGAGAGAGAGAGAGAGAGAGAGAGAGAGAGAAAGAGAAAGAGAGAGAGAGAGAAAGAGAGAATGAAGCGGGGGAGAGAAGGTCCTCTGTGGCTGTTAATAGTTCTCATCTCTCCCCTGGACTCTCCTTTAATTGCTCCGCTCTGCCTGCAGGGTCATCATTACTCTGATCAAGTGCAACTCTGTTTTTTACTGCTTTTCATGAATATCATTTTCCAAAACAACTGCTTTGAGGTTTTTCAAGCAGGAGATCAAATTGGATCACCTACCCCTATGTAAATGTGAGAGTGTTCTTGGCATTAGCAGGACACAATATCTTTAATATGCAGAGCTGTCGAGTCTTCAACGAATTTGACAGCGCGAGCACTTTGAAGTGTGTTTTTCTTGTTTTCGTGCTTTAATCAAGCAAAATGCCTTTTGAGGTTTTGACAGTCACTGGTGGGGTCAGAGAGCATAAATTAATTCTGCAACTTAGTGAGCTATAGTAGGTCCCAACGTGCTCATGTTTGTATCTTCGTGGTAAAATGGGGCTCAGTTCCCCTTGGCCCTCCTTTCTAAATTGCTCTGCTCTGTCTCTCTGGTTATTTTTGCTCTGATCAAGTGCAATTCTATAATAGTCCTTCCACTAAAAAGAGGGACTGAAGTCCACAGTAATTGTGAACATTTGTACCAATGGGATTTGGAGATTACAAGTACAAGAAAAGAGAAAGGGAACATTTCACTCTCTTGTTGCAGATTTCACGACTTTCTGAATCTCACTGTTCGAAAAGGACAGTTTGGAAAAGGCTGAATCACACATTGAATTTGGCAAATTAAAGTGGAAGTAGATGTGACCGATCACGAAGTATGAATCGTGCACGTTTTTCATTTGTATCTTGACTTCAGCTGTGTATCCAAATAAATGTACAACATTGGTCTTTCAATGACAATGTGGAGAGATGACAACGTGCAGATATAAAAGATAAAAGTATGTATAACATCTCCCCCACGTCCACCATGGTGGGGCGGGAAAGGAGCTCAGAGACTGTTCTGGCTCGTGTAATTCAAAGTTATGTATTTAAACACCTATTGATTGCTTCCAGATAAATAATGTCAAGTCTTGACATTTGAGATCGCATCACGATTTTATATATCGACAGAAAGGTTGTCGAGGTAGAGGTGCCATCTTTGAGTCACCTTACAGATGGTATATGACATTTTACAAATATATCAACTTGATAAAGATCTTTGAATGCAGGAGGGAGCAAATACATCTTTACAGTATAAAAAAAACACTTGAAAAAGCCATATGGATAAGAAGAAATATAAAATATTACAAAAAAAATAAAATATCTCAACCTTGCCCTAATGCATACACTATTTAGAATACCGACAGCATAAGTGCCTGAGGTCAAAAGTCCCTTCATCACGCCCGATATAAAAAACGATTGCCACTTTGTTGCCAATTGGTATTTAATCACACAATCGCTGTGCAGCGGACAATCATACCATACAGGAGACGTCACTTAAACAAGTGGGTCTTCAAATATGGAGAGGCTTATCTTTCACTTCCATTCCCTGAATATTTTCTCATGTAAATGGTCTCACCGCTGTGGTTCTGAGCACAGAGTAGACACTTCACAGCTGCCTGGCCAGCAGCGCTGCGTTGTCCTCCGATCAGAAGAGTGGTGGTTCGATCCCCGGCTCACTTCTGGTCCGTGTGGACGTGTCCTCGGGAAAGACAACCCAAACTACTAGGCTGTGCCTAGAGGGGCGTGAACGGTTAGTTAGTCCTGATAAACAGGTGGAACCTTGCATAGCCGCTGCCATCAGCGGGTGTTAATGGGTGAATGATATGCAGCTGGTTGGAAAGCCAAATACAAGTCCAAATACCCTTTATCAGGATTTCCCTATTGGATCAGGAGTTATCTAATGCACACTTTACTAGATAAACAATAGAAATATTTGTCATGTCCACTTTCAAACTGCTTCTTGAAAAGGAGCACAATATGGAGCCGGTTGTGTTCATACAATCAATGGTTTGTGTGATATTGTGAGCTTTTTTTTCTTCACTTACGACTACCCTTGTTGCTTATTCAAGCAATATTGTGTCTCCATTGGATTTCTTTTGACACATAATATAATGTGTGCATCATGGAATAAAAAGAAAGCAATAATAGCCAAGGTGTACTGGCTGCCAGTGGCGTAATAATAAATACTTTCCCCTGCCAAAGACCAAACTGCTTTAGTTTTTAAATGACAGCGTACCCAAAAGCAGCTCTATTCTTCACTTGGCTGAATAATAAGCCTTGTAACAATATTGTCAAATATGCGTCTTCTGGGTATCAGCAGCAATCTCTTGCCTATGATTTAACTCAGTAATGTGTTTACAGGGTCCAAAAGCACATTTTACATCCAATTTTCTTGGACTGCACAATCTGCTGCAGGCCACTCGCAGCACAGGATGCTGTAATGGTTACAAAGCTGCTGGAACCATTTGTTACGCAACATTGGAAATGCATGAAAGACATTGCAAGGCACAGTTGTCTTTTTAATTGTCAAAAATAACAGAGAGAAAAACATCAATTTGAGATTTGTATAATACAACAATTACATCCAGATGCAACTCCATACAGGAAAGTGAGGGAATGACTTTTATTCCTGCATTTCATCATATTGTGCTTTATTTAAATTGCATTCATATTTTAGTATGAAAACTAAATGATTGACAATTATTAACATGAATAACATTATTGATATATATATATATATTAATAACGGGGAACCAATAACCAAACTATACATTATGTTTAAAAATGTGTTTTACTCAAAGTGAACAGTGACGGTTGAAGAAAACTACCAAATTGGCGGACGAAATCTCGTATGTGAGATTTAACGCCTGGTGGGGTTTTAGTGTGGTGAAACCCAAATCAGGCCCCATTCCTTTGTTTCAACCACATGGTGAAGTCCCAACACAGTTCATATTAATAAATCATCACAGAACAATATATTAACCCACGCTATACTTTCTCTAAATGAGACACACCCATTACCCCCAAACAATAAACATTATCACCCACCCCTTATATATGATTCTAATTGGCTTGCTGATTGTATCGGGATGTTTGTTGGTGTGTGTGTATGTGTGTGTGTGTGTGTGTGTGTGTGTGTGTGTGTGTGTGTGTGTGTGTGTGTGTGTGAGTGCAGAAGGATAATCTAAAATAGAAATGTCTTCCAGCTACTTTACTAAATCCTGTTAGGATTGTAATTATTTATCGTAGGTATCATGCTGTGAGTTAGGCCGTGTCTCTTGCCCTCTAACAAACAGCAAACGGATCGTACCAAGTGGATTTCACAAGGGGCCTCGCTGTGCAGAGGGCGGGTTGGAAAGATGATTGTGATACGGCCTGCACCACGAAGAAAACCTGCGTTGTGCATTGTTAAATATTCGATGACGTGCACTCATTCATTGCTTATGAATAACTTACTCTGACCCTGGGTGACCTGTGCACTAGTGCACAGACTAAAACCAAACATTTTCTAGACACTGTTTGCATTATATCATCTCTTATTTATCAATTCATTATGACATAATTGCCTTTTGAGGTGATTGAGTTGTGATTTGACTTTCCTTTTCTGATTGGGTCTTGCAGTCTGTGCTTTCCGTATGGAGACGTTATTTCGTCGTACTGTGAGTGTTGTGCCTGAACATCACATGTTCTTCTTCCTGTGCGGTCCCTTTATCAACAACGGGTGGAAAAGTACACAAACAAACAACATTGGCCATCCATTTGGTCCAAGTTTTACAGACATTGTAAAAGTAAATACAAAAAATTAGAATATTTATCTTGTCAAATTTAAAAGGGCCAGCTTCGTCATAACATTACCGGTGTTATTTAGGGAGAGATTACAAATAATAATGTTTGGCATTGCTGACAATTCAAATATGCATTTTGATTGGAGAGAAGCAAAAGGTTAATTACGGGAACTTTTCCTGAACACTCACACACACACACACACACACACACACACACACACACACACACACACACACAAACATTCAACACACAGAGGGATCCCAAAGAAAAAAGTCAATAAATTAAAATTTGAATTGAATCTGCCAATCAGATCACTTCCCCCCCGGTCAATCTGCCACTCATATTGGTTTTCAGGAGGTCAGAGTTCATTCAGCAGAATGGTATATTGTCGATATATCCCAGTGTAGTCTCCAGTCAGCATGTGGTTTGTGTGTGTGTGTGTGTGTGTGTGTGTGTGTGTGTGTGTGTGTGTGTGTGTGTGTGTGTGTGTGCGTTCCTAGCAGACCCGCCACCGGCCCTGTTCCGACAACAGATCTGTGTACAATCCAACTATTGATCCAAAGCATGGGAGGCATCACAAGATCCATAGAAGGAGCAGAGAGGGCTAAGATTGTGTTCATCTGTGTGTATGTGTGTGTGTGTGTGTGTGTGTTCATCTGTGTGTGCGTGTGTGTGTGTTCATCTGTGTGTGCGTGTGTGTGTGTTCATCTGTGTGTGTGTTGTGTGTGTGTGCGTGTGTATGTGTTTGTGTATGTGTGTGTAGGTGTGTTTGTGTGTGTGTGTGTGTGTGTGTGTGTGTGTGTGAGAGAGAGAGACAGGTTTCAGTCTTTTTTTATGAAGTAATACTTGAGCACATATCCGAGAAAAAAAAGCTTATATTTTCCCCAGCTACCAGGCTTATTTAATCATTGAATATTTTGTTTGCAAATCACATATTGTTTGTCTTTGCTGTATATTATATGCATGTGTGTACAAATACTACTACTACTGGGTAGACAACTGGGACAACATTGTTGTTTGTGATTTGGTTGGCTCAGGGATTTAGAGATGCTGTAATGCCCTGGAAGCACACGCACACACACACACACACACACACACACACACACACTCACACAAACACTTACACACCATCACACACACATAGATTTACACAATCGTAGCCCTCTGTGCTCCTTTCTGCCCTGGAAGCACACTCACACACACACACACACTCACACACACACACACACTCACACATACACACACACACTCACACACACAGCTCCTGGGTTGAGTTACTTGCCAAATCTCTGGGTAGCAGCATGGGCCATATGCCTAAAACTCTGTGTGTGTGTGTGTGGGGGGGGGGGGATGTGTGTGTGTGAGACAGAGAGCGAGATATTGTGGGCATAATACACATTTGAAAAAGGGCACCACATGTATTAAAACCACACACACAGACGCACATACAGACACACACACAGACACACACACACCGCAGCAGCTACCTGTACCGTTCATCCTGTTTTGGCAAGACACACCCAAAGAAAATGTTCAGGTCAAGAGTCCCAAACACTGACAGATGAGCACAAGCAGGCGGGTGCTGAGCACCCTGACTGTTGGGCTGCACCCTGCTCCTTATAAAGTTAGTACAATTGATGATTGCCAAATCATAATCAATGATTTGAAGCTACCAGCTCTATGAAGAGGATCTGAAGGCATTACATGACTGTTGTCGCACTAAAAATGTCCCTTATTTATTTATTTATTCATACTATAGCACAGCCCTGCTCCTAGCGGCGCTAACAGCTAACAGCTAACGTCTCGGAGGTTTCATTCAGGCGCCTCATGGTGCGTTCACACAGAATAAAGATAAAATACAACGTTGTTAGGATTTGTTCAGATACAGGAGATGTTTTCACTGCAATTTAAACTATATATATATTAGAGATGGATTTATGACCTCTTTATCTTCAAACACTAGCGCTAAGCAGCTTATAATACACATTAAAACTGTTAATGCCCGATGATTTATTTTGGTCCAGTTGTCCCTGTTTTCAAGAATGAACAATAATGTTTTTCCTAAAATGTCGATATAAATGCTTTTGAAGGGGAAGAGGACTGGCATGGCGTCATTTAAAATAAAGTCAATATAAACTTCTAAATGTTATCTTAATTTTTTATTGCCATGCATAGTTGCTGTTTTTAGAAAGGCAATTAAATTGAATATGTATTAAGATGATTTTATATTTTCAATGTTTGCTTTGATAAAAAAAAAGAAAAATTGCCATAAGTATTTTTGTGTATTATAAGCTGCTTGGGGGTTAAGT